>PVKS010019082.1:8292-39077 GCA_004027875.1 Aplodontia rufa
AAAAAAAAAAAGCCCAGTCAAAGAAAGGGCAAAAAACTAAACAGAAATTTCTCAATAGAAGAAACACAAATGGCCAATAAATACATAAAAACATGTTCAACATCTCTAGCAATGAAAGAAATGTAAATCAAAACTGCATTTAGATTTCAACTCACTGCAATTAGAATGGCAAAGTTCAAGATCATGAACAATAATAAATGCTGGTGAATTTGTAGAGAGATAGGAAAATTTCTACATTGTTGGTGGGACTACAGACTTGTTCAACCATTCTGGAAAGCAATATGGATGTTCCTCAAAAAATTTAGAATGGAACGACCATATGATCCAGCTATCCCACTCCTGGGGATCTTCCCAAAGAACCTAAAATCAGCATACTACAGTGAGACAGCCACATCAATGCTTATAGCAGCACAATCCACAATAGCTAAAATATGGAATCAGCCCAGATGCCCATCACTAGACCAGTGGATTAAGAAATTGTGGCATATACATACAATGGAGTTCTACTGAACTATTAGAAAGAGTGAAATTGTGGCATTTGCTGGCAAATAGACAGAAATGGAGAGTAAGTGAAATTTGCCAAACTCAGAAACTCAAAAGTCAAGTATTTTCTCTCGTTTGTGAAAGCTAGAGTAAAATTAGGGAAAGGGGGTTTGAGGAGGGGTAAGACTACACAAAGAACCATTCAAATATAAATTAATAGAGAACCAAAGGAAATCTAGTAGAGGGAAGAGAAAGTGAGGGGGAGGAAGAACAGGAGGGAGGATAGGGAGGGTATACTGTACTGAGGGAAAAAAGTGTATTCTGTGTCTATCAGCAGAAGAAGGGACCATGGGATAGGAGGAGGGTGGGAGAATGGGTGGCACATTGGAAAAATTTTCTTGTTACAGTGTGTGCATGTATGAATATGTAACAACAAAACCTATCGTTATGTACAACCTTAATGCACCACTAAAAATGTAGAAAAAGGTAATTAAAGACTTGTGTATCAAAGGACATTATCAGGGGCTGGAGTGGTGGCAGTGTTTATAGCACTTGCCTGGCAAGCCCAAGGACGTGGGTTCAAACTCCAGCACCACATACATAATAAAGTGTTGGTGCAACAAAGGACATTATCAAGAAAGTGAAAGATACCCTACAGAATGAGAGAAAATATTTACAAATAATATATCTGGTAAGGACTTGATGTCCAGAATAGATAAATAATTCTTAACAAAAACACAACTTAATTTAAAAATGGACAAAGAAAATGAATAGAAATTTCTTCAAGGAACACACACAAATAATTAACAAAATAGGAAAAGATGTTCAATATTATTATTCATTAGGGAAATGCAAATTAAACAATGACTTACTGCTTCAAATCCACTTGGATGGCTATTAAAAATGAAAATAGCAAATGTTTGTGAGAATGTGGAGAAACTGGAATCCTTAGATACTGTTAATAGGAAAGTAAAATAATTTTGCATTGCAGAAAATTTTGATAATTTCTCAGAAACTTAAATGTAGAATTATGGTATGACCCAGCAATTTCAGTTCTAGGCATATACCCAATAGAATAGAAACCAGATACAAAAAATAAAAATAAAATAAAAATATTTATACATGAATATTCACAGCAGTACTATTAGTAAAAGGGAAGTGTTGGGAAACAATTGAAATATTCAAATATTCATCAGTGGATGAATAGTAAAACAAATTGTGGTATATATAAGGATGAAGTACTGATTCATGACACAGTGAGAACCTCAAAAGCATTATGCTAAGTGAAAGAAGACTGACATGAAAGGTTACTTATGTGAAATATCAATAATAGGTTATTTATGTGAAATATCAATAATAGGTAGATATTTAGAAACAGTACACATTGGTGCTCGCCAGGAGTTGAGGGATGGGATGCTTCGGTGAAAATGGCTTAATGAAAGCAAGTCTTAATTTTCAGGCAATGAGAATGTTTGGAACTATATGGAGGAACTATTTGCACAACATTATGAATGTTACTTAACTTTCACTTGGCATTGCTGAATTTTAGATTATGTGAATTTCACCTTTAAAAAGTAAGAAAGAAATAGGTATTCAAACTGGGCATGGTGGTGCACATCTGTAATCCCAGTGGCTTTGGCAGGAGGATTGCAAGTTCATGGCTAGCCTCAGCAACTTGGTAAGATCCTGTCACAAATGAAAAATAAAAAGGACCAGAGTTGTAACTGAGGGGTAATGTGTCCCTAGGCTCAAGCCTAGAAACCAGAAGAAAAGAGAAAAAAGAAAAAGAAAAAAAGAAAGAAACAGGTATTCATTTAGGTAGTTCTTAGTTTCAACAAATCTGTTTTGATGTAATTCCATCTGCTTCAAAAAAAATCGCTGCTTTGTAGACTATCTAGATTAGAACTCTTAAAATGAAAACTCACACTCTCCTATATATTTGAGACAATTTCAGGATAGATCAGGAGTCTGCTGATTCCTTGACGTGTATACATCTACTCATCCAGAACGTGTACTATCACAGCACCTTTTCAGTCATGTAGCCTGCAGCTTTTCAATTCTATCACTCCCAACTGCCTGTCCTATCATCTCTTTGCTTCTCCATCTTTCTTTTCCTTTTTCTTTCCTTCTTTTTTTGTGATTTTTATGACTGAAGTTAGAAAAAAAAATTAAAAAAGACCTGTGACAGTCGAGCCACCAACATCACTGGAGTGAAGAAGACTGAGTGCAAAGGAAAACAAACTGGATTTAAAAACTCTTTGGCACAGGATCCAACCTAACATTGTAGGAGACCATGGTTTATATGGTCATGAGCACATAAAAATCTCTGCTAAGCACCATTCATTCTGATTGATTTAGATGGTATCTTATGTCTATCTAATCTTATGGTGAATTTTCAACATAACTGAAATAGATTTTAAAAATGAAGTACTATCAGCCTGGGAACGGCTTGTCCAAAGTGCAGCCAGCTCCTCACATACTCCCCTTCCTCACTCCCATTTGCCATTTGGTGAGTCTAAACTGCAAAGGAATTTTCCTCTTGAAGTTTTCAGTGGCCACAACAATTGACCCCCCAGCAGCATGCAGTGTTTAGAAGTGTTCTCCCCCTCTGAGGTCAACTTCCCCTTTTCTTGTTGAGTGCAATAAATTGGCCCAGAAAATGCTTCCATCCAATCCTAACTTTGATTCTCTGGGGCTTCAGTGCAGTACATTGTGCTGTTAATGACACCATGGTCTCCATGGCAACTGCCCAACAAGACTTCTCATGGTCTGAAGAAAAATAAATGCAGAGAAATTTCTGGTGAATCTTAATAGCTTTGATTATTTTTTTATTGAGGGAGAATAGGGAACTGACCTGTACTGGGAATAACCACAAAAGTTTCAAGCCAAATTTAAAATCTCACTTAGGAATCTCTGTTCTCCCAATTTCTTTCTCATTTTTTCCACAAATCTGAACTCTTCTGAGTCTTACTTGAATCAGTATTCTGAATATTGGAAAATGAAAGAAAACTTTATTGAGCCTGTGGAAAAGGCTCCAGATGATAAGGCAGGATTAAGCAAGATCCTTGTCAAAGTAAACAGAAATTGACCAACAGTATGATTTTGAATCACCCAGCTGAATTTTCTGAGCTGGTTTCCTCTAGTGATGAAAAGAAAACAGCACTTTTTTTTTTTTTTTGCCATCTTCAGAGGGCAAATTGTGATTATAAAGTATCTGGTTTAAAAAAATATATACTGTATTATTTTTTATTTTTTAACCAACTGGAAAAATTATAATATAGTTATCTTTGATAATAAATTCAATTATCATAGCTGCCACACCCATAAGCTTTTCTAAGAAAAAAATATGTTTCCTGCTAAATAAGGGATCTACATAGTCATATTAACTGCTGTTTAATCCTGCCCCCAATAATAGTAACTGACTATAGAAGAGCACCTGAAAATTCCATCATATGGCCTGGTACAGAGAAAGGATAAGCACATGAATAAAACAGGTTACCTGGAATTTGTGTGGCAAGATGGATGGGATTAGGATATAAATCTGAGAATGTATGTAAAAAGTAATGATGAAGGCTCAGGGTGATGGGGGATAGTGGATGGTTGTAAGTGAAATAAAGAATAAAATAGGGACACTGGCAAAGGAGATGTTATAAATAAATCAGCACATATATTTCAAGTTCAGTAAAGCTATAGGGAGAGGATGAAAAGGTTAGGTGAATTGGTAGAAAGAGAAAGGTGGTAAAAATGGAAATACCCAAAAAGATACCATTTATTCAGCAAATACTAATTGATTGCTTTTTACACAGTGTTGTTCATGGGCAATTCAACATTGAGATAGACATGGTTTCTAATTTCATGTGGTACACAGATGAACAGATTATTATTTTAAAGAAGATGCCCTTACTGCTCTGATAAAAATATATGGACTACTGCTTGGGTGCATAGCAAGTACAGCTAACTTAGTCTGAGCAATTCTAGGGAAAATTACCAGAGAAACTGACCATTTAGGCTCAAACCTAATGGACAAGTAGGAGTAATTCTTATAAGAGAGAGATAGCATAAAAAGTATTTCAAGCTGTTGTAAAGAAAACATGAAAAGACTTGATAGTGAGACATAAGTAGCTTACCTCTACCAGGACACATGTGTTTCTATAATTAATTTCTTTCTCTTAAGATGTTCAAAGCAAATCTTTGCTCCATGGTTTTAATTTTTGTTCTGTAGGAAAGGAAAATGCCTACAGAGTGAAGATAGTTTACACCGAGCTCAGGTTCATAGAGACAAAAAAGACATACTCTTGTTTTCAACAATCTCAGGATGTAGATGGCCAGATGGACTACCAGTGAAAAAAGAGTACGATAACTAATAATGAAATGTGCTGTATTTTAAATGCAAGCTATAAGTACATCTAGAAAATGGTATATAAATTCCATGATTTGAAACTTATCAAACATGGTAATTTCAAATTATCAAATAAAAATTTCTTTTCAAAATAGAGATTTTATCTGTGGTTACTAAAAGGCTTACCTTAACTATCTTACAGTAGTCTATTTTATGCTGATGCAACTTAACTTCAGTTGCATACAATGCTATAACTTTATTTTTCTCTCACCATATTTTATATTACTAATATCACAGTTTATATATTTTATATTGCATATCTATTAACATTTTTATAATTATGCTTATTTTGAATATTTTATTCAATTCTTTCCTAGAATTAAAAGTGATTCATGTTCCACTCTTATAGAAATATTGCATTCTGTATTTGTATTTATATTTATTTTTCATATGCTTTTAATTGAACTTTCATTTGAACTTGAAGTACTCTCTTTGGTATTTTTTATAAGAGAATTTTAATGTTATAGTTTGTATCTGGAATATCCCCTAAAGACTCATGTCTTGGAATCCCAAGATGGTGACCACCCCACCAACAGTGACTCCGAGATGCTCCTGAGAATCACCTCACACTGCAGGAGTGCACGCGGATTCCCACGGTAGGACAAAGCTCCTGGTGGGGGGGAACATTACCCCCTGTTAATTTTTTTAACTCCAAAGGAATAGCGTGGTGCATTAATGAATATAAAGGAGAAGTTCGTGGTGCCTGCGCAACCTGCCCCACACTGGGCAGGGGGGAGCTAATCCGGAAGGGAGGAAACGGAGCAAGTTTCCTAATCAAATACCCTAATCTGGTCAGGAACCCCCTGAACCAATCGCTTTTAATTTACATGAACTTGGTATAAAGCTCTGGGAATTAATTGCTCACATTAGCAATCTTACAGCTGTTCGTGTGAGCGGCAGCGTCCGGCTGGCCATCATGAAGTTTCCCTGAGGGCGCGGCTGGTTGCTCAGCAAAAAACGGTCTTGGCGCCCCCTGCACCACGGTCAGAAAACCAGAATCTATCACCCCAAGATTTGGCCATCTCCCAAGGGGTCTGTGTGGTGCTGGGAATCCCCCTCTCCACCTCCGGTCGCTGCCAGCAGAGCCAGGAGAGGAGAGGAATCTGCACAAAAACTTTAACTCAATCATGGCAGACAACACTTCTCAACCCGTGTTCATGGTCTACAACAGCTGATTTTCAAGTCCTTTAACATAATTGCTCGCACCAGCGTGCAAGAGCAGGGCGGGATGCTCACAGCGACTTGGAGCCTCAGTCCCCACGAGCAGAAAAAGAGAAGTTACTGCCCCCCTACCTGTCCCTCTGCCCTGGGGGCTGTGTGGAACTGCGAATCCCCTCTCCAGCTCGCAAACCTCTCCAATGGCAACTTTCTGCCCGCCCCTCTATACACCCGACTAGGAGGAGTCTGTGAACAGCGCTTGCTTCAGTAGGGCACATCCTTCTCAAGGGGACCACCTGCCTCAGTTTCTGCAAAAGTGACCTGTAACTCTCTAACAAGGCAAGGTCTGACATCAGCCTCAGGAAGCTTTGAATAAAAGGGGAAGCCTGGGCTTTCCCTTAGCATCTGAGCCCTGTGCATAGCCAAGGCTACTTAGGCCTTGACCTCTCCAGGTGGGCACCCCCTAGTGCTTGCAACTGAGAACCACATAAGCACTGGCACAATCTGGACCATACTTCGAGAGTTTCCATCAACCCCACAGAGCAGCTCTTGGGACTTCTGAAGATAATAAGTCACGCAGAGTGGGTCACCAGTGATCCTGAGGAAGCAAGTTTCAGGCTGGCCACTCTACTTGGATCAGAGACCCACACATCTACACTAGGATCTACTAGATTGTCTACAGCTTTTAAGCCCCAGGTCCCCCAGCCCAAGGGGAGCTGAAATCTATCCTCACAATAAGTGTGAAAAGGCAGGTTCTTATACTCCTTTGCAACAGAAAATTTTGAGGAGATTCTCTAAGAAAGTCAAGATCACCGGACTTATCCAAACTGCTTCTCCTGCAACAAGTTCAACTGTGAAGAATTCCCAGCTAGATGACAGATTTGAACACATTCCCCCCCATGCTACATACTCGCTGACCTAGGGGGCAAAAAACTCAGAACTTTCATGACTAGTTTTGTGTGCTTCTTGGGTTTTCATTTTGTTTTTTGTTTTTCTTTTTAAATGGGGATCTGCTGGAGTATAATATTTTTAAATATTTAATGTTATGTGGATTTTTTTCTTTTATCTTTTTTTGCTTTACGATTAGTACTGAATTTGGTGTTGGTGGATGTAAATATTTATCCATGTGTATGTATTGGTGATTGGCTCCTACTTTCTCTATGTCTTCTTGAACCCAACTGCTATCCCTATACCATTGGATTCCAACCAGGAAAACATTTCATGATAGCAAAATAGCCTCAGTCTCTGGAGAGCGAAGAGAACCATGCCCCATACTAACCTCTTCCTCCCCTGTACTCTGGAAATTCCTAAATATTAGCAGTTTTCTCTCATCCTCACCCAAAGTCTTTACCCCACCCACACTCCATTTCTATGTTTTACTTATTCCTAATAGAATAACCTACTCCCCCCTAATCCCTTCTGCTATCTGAAGAAACAGACACTCTTCAAAATGGGTACTTGCTTGCTATCATAATATATTGTGAGAGCCTTCTCAAAGAAAACTGCTACTATTGGTGCTAGTCATCAGCACATCTGTTTTAGTTGAAATGGACTCGTATCTGCACCTATAGGCTCTCAAGTTCTCTCAGAACGGTCTGGCGTCTTTAGGTCTGTCTTGACCAAACAGCTCCCCATCACAACGAGGCAAAGCCATAAGAAGATCCAATTACTCCGCCAACAATAGCAAGGTTGAACTACAAGACATGCTCTCTGATTCTGAAAATGAGGAAAAGGGGAAATAACTCTCCTCCTCAACCCCACAGCTCTCACCCAAGGACCCCATAACCAGGGCCCTAGATGAAAACCAAAGATATAGTATCAGCATTATGATTAGTAATTCAATCAAAGAGTTGAGAAAAGAAATAAGGAAAGAGATCAGAAAACAATTTCAAGAGATGAGAGACAACTTTTACAGAGAAATAAGGGAGCAAATCCATGAGATGAAAGATCAGCTATACAAATAAATAGACATTCTGAAAATAGATATAGCAGAGCTATGAGGATTAAAAAACATGGTTAACCAAATCAAATCTTCACTGGAAGATACCAACGCCAGAGTATACTCCACTGAAAATAGAACTTCAGCTCTTGAAGAACGAACATTGGAAAATGAAGATTGGCTAAGCAATGTCGAATTCAAAGAAGATAACCAATATAAGCAAATTATATTACATGAGCAGAACTTCCAAATAATATTTGATGAGATGAGGCATAATAATCTGAGAATCATTGGCTTGGAGGAAAACTCTGAACAGCAAACAGGAGATATTAAGAACCTTTTAAGCAAAATCATAAGCAAGAACTTCCCTCATCTTACAATTGATCCGGAATATCACATCCAAGATGCTTATAGAACACCAAATAGGCCTAATCAAATGAGAAATTCACCAAGACATATCATGTACAAAATGAATAACAAAGAAATTAAAGACAGAATTCTAAAAGCAGCTAGAGAAAACCCCCAAATCACATTCAGAGGCAAACCAATTCGGATCACTACGGATTTTTCAGAGCAAACAATGAAGGCCAGAAGAACTTGGAACAATGTCTTTCAAGATTTGAAAAATAACAATTTCCACCCAAAGATAATATACCCTGCAAAACTCAGCTTCAAATGTGATGGGGAAATTAAATACTTCAACAATAATCTCAAGCTAGCAAGATACATGAACACATTTCCTGTACTACAGAATATTCTTAAGGATGTTCTCCATTCAGAAGAAAATGCTAATGATACCCTAAATCCTTAAACAAGGGTGAGTCAATAATCATATTATACACAAATTGACTTCCAAGATAACTCAAAACTCTGTAATTGTCACAAAGTCTGAGACTCAGCCTGCCATATCTATTCTAACTTTGAATGTGAATGGTCTCAATGCCCCAATTAAAAGACACAGACTGACCCAATGGATCAAAAAACAAACTCCAACAATATGTTGCCTGCAAGACACACATTTGACACTCAAAAATAGACACAGGCTGAAAGTGAAATCATGGCAAAATGTCTACCAGGCCTGTGGCCCAAAAAAGCAAGCTGGGTGGTGATTCTAATTTATGATAAAATCAATTTCCAACTAAAACTAGTCAGAAAGGACAAAAAGGGTCACTTTATCATACTAAAAGAGACAGTCCATCAAGAAGATATAATTATAATTAACATTTATGCCCCCAATTACAACCCTCCCAAATATATGGGAAAAATACCTAAGGACATTAATCCCCTCATTGATCTCAACACAATAATTCTGGGGGACTTCAACACACCACTATCAACTCTAGACAGAACATCAAAACAAATAATCAATAAAGACATCTCCAATCTGAACAACTCTATTAATCAATTGGGCTTAACAGACATCTACAGAATATTCCATCCTAAAACAGCTGAATTTACCTTCTTCTCATCAGCTCATGGATCCTTTTCTAAAATAGACCACATCCTAGTTCACCGGGATAATCTTAGCAAATATAAAAAAGTGGATATAATCCCATGTGTTCTGTCAGATCATAATGCTATGATCTTAGAAATCAACAATAAGAGAAACAACAGAAAATACTCAAATACTTGGAATTTGAATAATTCCCTCTTAAACAAAGAATGGGTAAAAGAGGCAATGAGAGCAGAAATTAAGAAGTTCTTGGAATTGAATGAGAATGAGGAAACAACATGCTGAAACCTTTAGGACAGTATGAAGGCATTCTTAAGAGGTAAATTTATAGCACTGAGTGCATACATCAAAAGTGTAGAAAGAGACAAGATAAATAGCCTTATGCTTCAACTGAAATGACTACAAAAGGAGGAACAGTCCCACCCCAAAGCTAACAGAAGACAGGAAATTACCAAAATCAGAGCTGAAATCAACAAAATTGAGAACAAAAAAAACTATACAAACTATTAACAAAACAGAGTTGGTTTTTTGAGAAAATAAACAAGATCGACAGACCCCTTGCCAACCTCACTAAAAGGAAGAACGAAATAAAGCAAATCAACCAAATCAAAGACGAAAATGGGGATATCACCACAGACTCATCCAAGATTCAGAAGATTATCAAAACCAATTTTGAAAATTTATACTCTGCCAAGTTTGATAACCTGGAGGAAATGGACAGGTTCTTGGACATATACCACATCCCCTCTTTAACATGGGAGGACATTGAAAATCTAAACCAACCTATCACAGATAGCAAAATTGAAGCAACAATCAAAGCTCTCCCAAAAAAGAAAAGCCCAGGTCTGGATGGATATACGGCAGAATTCTATCAAGCCTTAACAG
This sequence comes from Aplodontia rufa, assembly GCA_004027875.1. NCBI lineage: Eukaryota > Metazoa > Chordata > Mammalia > Rodentia > Aplodontiidae > Aplodontia > Aplodontia rufa. The sequence goes on from PVKS010019082.1 coordinate 18,610, forward strand.
AAGAACTAACACGGTTTTCTACAGGCTCTTCCAGGAAATTGGTATAGTGGGAACATGCCCAAACACTTTTTATGAAGCAAATATTACACTGATTCCAAAACCCAACAAAGACATAACAAGAAAAGAAATCTAAAGACCAATTTCCCTGATGAACATTGAAGCAAAAATCCTTAATAAAATTTTAGCTCATTGGATATAAAAGCACTTTGAAAAGATAATACATCATGATCAAGTGGGCTTCATTCCAAGAAAATAAGGCTGGTTCAACATACACAAATCAATAAATGTAATTCACCACATAAACAGAATTAAAAGCAAAAATCATATAATCATCTCAATTGATGCAGAGAGCACATTTGATAGAATTCAACACCACTTTATGCTCAAAACTCTGGAAAAGATACAGATCAAGGGAAGATACTTTAACTATGTCAGATCCATTTATGACAGACCCATAACCAACATTATCCTCAATGGAGAAACTGAAAGCATTTCCACTGAATTCAGGAACAAGACAAGGCTGTCCGCTTTCTGAACTCTTGTTCAATATAGTCCTTGAAACCTTTGCCAGAGCTATGAGGCAAGACAAGAAAATCAAAGAATTCATATAGGAAAAGAGGAAGTTAAGTTATCTCTATTTGCTGATGACCTGATTCTATACCTAGAAGACCCAATAGCATTGGCCAGAACTCCTAGAGTTTATAGGCAATTTCAACAAAGTACTGGCTACAACATCAACTCCAGTAAGTCACTAGCTTTCCTTTACTACAGAAACAAATCTGAAGAAGAAGTATCAGTAAATCTCTCCCATTCACCATCTCCTCCAAAAAAATGAAATACTTGGACATTAATCTTACAAAGGATATTAAGGATCTCTTCAAAGAAAACTATCAAACACTAAAAAAAGAAATTACAGAAGACCTGAGTAGATGGGAAAACATTCCATGCTCACGGTTAGGCAGAATCAATATTATAAAAATGGCCATTTTACCCAAAGCCCTATACATATTTAATGCAATCTCCATCAAGATACCAATGGCATTCTTCACAGATATAGAAAAAGCAATTCTCAAATTCATATGGAATAACAGGAGACCCAGATTAGCCAAAACATTACTCTACAGGAAGGAAGAAGTAGGGAGTATCTCAATCCCTTACCTGAAATTATATTACAGAGCTGTAGTAGCAAAAACAGCATGGTATTGGTATCAAAACAGAACCAAAGAGCAGTGGAACAGAATAGAAGATCCTGAGACAAACCCCCATATCCTTAACTATTTGATATTTGATAAAGGGGGCAAAAGCATAGTGTGGAAGAAAGACAGACTGTTCAACAAATGGTGCTGGACAAATTGGACAGCCATGTGTAGACAACTGAAGCTGGATCCTTACCTTTTGCCCTGCACAAAAATTAAATCAAAATGGGTCAAAGATCTGGATATTAAGCCAACAACTTTAAACTTACTAGAAAAAGAAGTAGGGTCAACACTACAGGACATAGGATTCAGTGGTGCCTTCCTCAACAAAACTCCCATGGCTCAAGCAGGAAAGTCAAGAATAATTGAATTGGATGCAATTAAACTAAAACATTTTTGCACAGCTAAAGATCTAGTCAAGAGCATCAGGAGAGAACCTACAGCATGGGAGAAAACCTTTGCCTGCTACACCTCAGACAGAGAGCTAATATCCAGAATATACAAAGAACTAAAAAAACTAAACACCAAAATCACAATAATCCAATCAATAAATGGGCTATGAATCTAAAAAGAAGCTTCTCACCAGAGGAAGTCCAGAAAGCCCATAAATATGTGAGAAAATTCTCTACATCATTAGCTATAAGGGAAATGCAAATCAAAACTTCAGTGAGATACTACCGCACTCCTGTTAGAGTGGCAAATATGAAAAATTCAAACCATAGCAGATGCTGGAGGGGTTGTGGGAAAAGAGGAAAACTGTCACATTGCTGGTGGGACTGCAAACTGGTTCATCCACTCTGGAAAACAGTGTGGAGAAACCTCAAAAAATTAAGGATGGATCCACCTTATGACCCAGCTATTCTATTCCTGGGGATTTTCCCAAAAGAGTTAGAATTAGCATGTAATAGTGATATGGATTCCTCAATGTTTATAGCAGCTCAATTTACTATAGCTAGATTATGGAAGTAACCCAGATGCTCCTCACTTGACGAATGGATACAAAAACTTTGGTACATATATACAATGGAATACTGCTCGGCCATTAGAGAAGACAATATTATGGCTTTTGAAATCAAATAGATGGAGATGGATAGATATACTAAGTGAGGTATCCCAATCTCAGAAATTCAAGGGTTGAATGGTTTCTCTCATCTGTGGAAACTAGAATACAACAGGAAGCAGTATATTAGATGGCTAAGCTATTAATAACTTCAAATTTTATTTTTCTTAATGCAACAGGAGGATGACTCCCTAGGATACCTGGAGCCGTAGGGTGGGGAACAGGGTGGGGAGAGGGCTTAGGAAGAATATCTAGGAGACTGGAGGGTGGGAATATGGGGAAATCATCTCAGAAGGAGATCTCTGACCTCCACGAGATATCTATTTAACTCAGAAGTTCCTCTGGGGGAAACAGCAACATGGGGAACCCAAGCTGGGAATCCATGATATGGCATCAGCCCTGGATAACTAAGTATATATACATTTGTTCTTGAATGTTTGATAATGTTTCCTCTCAACTGTAACTCCGTATTCATCTAATAAAAAAATAATAAAGACTCATGTCTTGAAGGCTTTTACCCCAGAAGAGATTGGGTCATCATAATTATGACCTCATCAGTGGAATTATCCATTGATGTCTGGATGGACTATGGAAAGTATAGGCAAGTAGGTGAACTGGAGGTGTGCCCTGGAAAGATCTTTCTTGTCCTGACCCCCCTTCCTTGTACTTTCTTTCTCTTCTTCTCACCTGCGATAATGTGCGCACCATGCCCTTCTACCATGATGTTTTGCCTCACCTCAAGCCCAAAGCAAAGGAGCTATTCAACCATGGACTGAAACATCTGAAACCGTGAGCCAAATAAATCTTTCCTTCATTAAGTCATTTTTATCAGCTTTATCTTTCTTCCTTCAGCATTTTGAATATATCCTCACACTCCTTCTGGACTGAAAAGTTTGTGCTGAGAAATCTACTTATAATTTTATGGATGTTTCCCTCCACTGGAAAAATTACTATTCTTTTACTGCATACAAGGTTCTTTGTTTACTCATAGTTTTTTTAAGAGAAAGAAAGAGAGAATTAATTTTGTTTTTTCATCTGGTTTTTGTTTTTCCTCCATGTAGTTGTGCATCTGTTGCTGTGGATTGAACCTGGGTCCTTGTGCATGCTAGGCAAGTGCTGTACCACTAAACCTCCTCTCCAGCCCCAATTTCTCTCATTATTGGCAGTTTAGTTATAATGTGCTTCTGTATATATTTCTTTGGGTTCATTTTACTTAAGATTCTTTGGGTTTCATCCATCTGGATGTCCATCCTCAGATTTGGAAGTTTTTGTCCATTATTTCTTTGAAAAACTTTGTCTCTTTCCTCTCCTTTTTTCTTGGACATTCTTATACACCAATGTCCATTTGATGATTCCCCAAATGAGCCTTAAATTTTCTTTGTTTTCATTTCTTTTCTTTTTACTCTTCTTTCTGAATAATTTCAAATAACTTGTCTTTTGATTCATGATTCATTCTTCTGCTTTGTCTCGTCTTCTATAGAAGCTTATTGTAATTTTACAGTTTAGTTTTTGTGCTCTTCAGCTCCAAGATTCTTTTTTATCCTGATTTCATTGAACATCTTTATAATGATTGTTTAAATTCTATGTCAAATAATTTATGTATTTTATGTATCTCTATTACAGTAGTGTGGTTTCTGGGACTTTCTCTTATTCTTTGGGTTGTTTCCCCTTTTAATCATTTCCTTGACTCTTTGTGTTAGTATCTGAACATTATAAAACCATCTAAATCTCCCAGTGTAGAAGTAATGAAAAGTATTATTTAAAGCATATCACTACAAAAAAATCAACAAAATATTAATGAAGAAAACAAGAAAGGAAAAGAGGAACAAAATGGTTACCAGAAATGCAGAAAACTATTTTAAATGGTAATACAACATTCTATCAATAATTACATATAAACACCCCAATCATAGCTATATAGAAGTTAAATTAATGAAAGAGAAGGACCAACTATATGTTGTATATAATGGATTCTAGATCTAAGAATACACTTAGACTGAAAGTAAAAGCAGATATTCCATGCAAATTATAAGCAAAAGAGAAGAGGAGTGGTTACACATATCAGACAAATAGACTTTAAGTCAAAAACTGTAAAATGAGACAAAGGAGGTCATTATCAGTAAAGATAAATGAATCAATAATAATAGTAAATGCATATGCATCCAATATTAAAGCACATAAACATATAAGCCAACATGAAGAGAGCTGGGGAGAAATAAACTAATGCAATTATGGTACAAAATCACCATCAAAATTTCAACAGTGTATACTGTTGAAACACTGAATACATAGAGGAAATAAACAAGGAAATAGTCTACCTGAACAACACTGTAAACCAAATGGACCTCACAGACAAACATAGAACCTTCTACCCAACAGTGGCCAAGTATACAACCTTCTCAATAACACACAGAAAATTTTCCAGGATACATTGTGTATTGGTCCCCAAAATGAGTCCTAACAAATTAAAGAAGATCGAAATCATCTTTCAAACACAATTGAAAAGAAGCTAGAAATTAATAGGAAAGAAAGAAAGAAAACCTGAAAATTCACAAGTATCTGTAAACTAAGAAATTTTTTTTGAGATATTAGAAGCAAGTCCAGGCCCCTGGATATAATAGGCAAGTGCTCTACCACTGAGCTACATACAAAGTCCAAGCAACACACTTTTGAATAACAAGTCAGTCAAAGAAAATTAGAAAACATTTCAGGACAAACATCAATAAAAATAAACTTAGAGAATAAGCTAAACTTAGGGAATGCAATAAAAGCAGTACTAAGAAGGAAGTTTATAGCCTAAAAACTACATTAGGAAAGAAGAAAAAACTCATAAAATCAACCTAACTTTACACCTCAAGGGTCTAGAAAAGGGAGAATAATAAAGATTAAAGCAGAGATAAATAGAAAAGAGAAGTAATAGGAAAAACACAACAAAACTAAGTGGTGGTGCTTTAAAAACAATAACAAAATTGACATAATTTAGCTAGTATCACTTTTTAAAAAAGGGAGATTCGAATAAATAATATTAGAAATAAGAGACATACTACTGATGCTACAAATTAGAAATGATCACAGGAGACTACTGTAATCAATGATGCATCAACAAATTTAATCAACAAGGTTAAATAGATAAATTTTCAGACTAATTCTACTTTAAGACTGAATTAGAAAGAAATAGAAAATTTGAACAGACCTATCCACAACAAAGAAAAGTCTAGGACCTAATCGTCTTATGGATGAATTCTGGCAGACTTTTAAAGATGATAAACATAAATTTATTTCAATATCTTCCACATATGTATAGTAGTAGTACACTTAGGTGAATATTATTCAGCCTTAAACAGGAGAAAATCTTGTTATATGTGAGAACATAGATAAATGCTAAAGAAATTATAGTAGTGAAATCCTGTTATAGAAGAACAAATAGTGTAAAAATGTCACTTTTCTAAAGTATCTAAAATAGTCAAACTCACAGAGGCAAAGAAAGTTACCAGTGGCTGGTAGTAGGTAGAAATGGAAAGTTACTGTTAAATGGACATAAAATTTTAGCTATGCAAAATGATTAAGTCCTGGAGATAAACTGAATAATATTAGGCCTGCAATTAATAATGTGGTATTTAGTGTACACTTAAAATTTGTTAAGAGGATAGATATCATGTTAAGTGTGCTTATCACATTTTATTTTTAGAGATATTTGTCATGTGTCAAAGTTTTGTGTAATTGATCAAAGATTCTCCAGAATGACATAGCTAGACCAATGAAGATATGAGAAGCTAGGAAATATGTATAGTCAGCAGAAATAAAAATATTGAAATAAGATTACAAAATTAGATAAAAAACATCTGGACACTAATCAATCGTTACTCAAAATTATATTTCTAGAGAGACTCAGATGGCTCTCATATGTACTTTTTAGAAAATGACCTAGTGTGATATTGAAGACCTTATAGTCATTTTTTTACCACTTTTTGAAGTTCTGGATAAATTTTCGTGAATATTGCCTTTTCCATCATGAATAAACTGAGAATTATTCTTGATAATGCATGTGTGCATGTCCTCATATATAAAAAACTGTTCTTAATGTTCTTGTGCTAAGACTGTTGATTGAACATGTTTAGTGTCATTTACATAAGTGCACCAAGAGAAGTTCACTTAATTTCTGTATGGAGATTATGTAAAGAATATGAGAATCTAGGACTTGTATTTTCAACAGCCTTAATCAGTTCAGAGATTTCTTTCCTACTACTTTTATTACCTTATCTATTCCGTGGATATGAAACTAAAACTAAGAACCTAATCTCCCAGTTTTAGATGCAACACTATAAGTACAAGAATTTTGCCCTCTGCAAGTTCCCCCAATTCATTGAGGTTCCTGGTTTGGCAGGAACCAAAGCTCCTCTTGAGAGAACTTTGCAGGCATTGACTCCACATATAAAGTACAGCCTTTGCTCCTTAATGGGGGGCCCTTCACACTGAATTAAAAGGAATTTGTTCTACAAGATGGTATTACCAGCATAGCTTTGGTTGCACAATTGATCTATCCAGTTAGATCCTGGCATAAGGACTGATTCCTAGAAGTCCTGGGTATTTAACTACATTGCCATTAAGTGTTAAAAGTCTCACTAGGTAGTTGTAATAATACATGTTCATTGTTCTAAGTACTTACATAAATAAAGCTAATAGTATCTTACATATTTTCTGTAGAATCATCAAAGATTATGTTAGAGACAACATTTGTAAATGCAGTTTGCTTATGTATAGATGAGTTAAAATTAGAAATTACAAAACCTGAAGTTAGGGTTTTACCTCTTTCTTTTGGTCAAAGGTCAGTTGTGACTTTTCTAAGCTTAATCCAACATAAAAACATTCTTTTGGATTCCAATAAGTGGAGTCATCGTCATCCTTCAGTTGTCTTGATGATTCATCAGTTGGTAATCTAAAATAAGATTTCCTGTAGAATAGTTTTACTTCTGAATGGTCCATATGGATAAAAAAACACACCAAGAATATTTCCTTTTATTATACACACGATAGCCTGAACATTAGAAATACTCCAAAGGAAAAAAAAAGGATATCACATGTTCATCAGAAAACAGAACAGTAAAACACTAGCAACAATATTTTAAATCAAGCACAGGGAAGTTTTTCTTATTGATTATATTTGGTCTGGTGTAATTTATTTACATTCTTTTGATCTTTGTTTTACTGTCTACTTTCATGAAGTTGCCTCCTTCTGTATCAATGTCATCTTATAACGCCTGTCTGGGGACACTAGGAAGTGGAGTGGTGTCAGTGTGCCTTGGAAAGCCTCTTCCTGGCAGCACTGGTAGTTAAAAGTCCTTGTTACAGTTCTCTCTTCCCAAATGCTAAGATAGTCCTTTGCTATTTCTTCCAGAAAGTCCAGTTTCTTGTCTATAGTTTGAAACAAGGCAAAACAAAACAATAGGAGCCTTCATGGCAAGGTGAAAGAAGACAGCACCTATAGATGACAAAAATGGAAATTAAGAATTTTTCCTGATTACAGTAATCAGAAAAATTATGAGAAAGTAAGTGACTAAACTATGTCAACAAAGGCAATAATCATTAAAAAATAAAAGGATGAAATTATGCTGAGTGAAATCAGCATAACCCAGAGAACCAAGGGTCAAATGTCTTCATTCATCTGTGGAGGCTGGAGCTAGACCCTGGCCATTGAGAAAGGAGGTCTATTATCACGTGGTAAATCTGGATAAGTTGTAATGTTATACAACCTAATACATTTTTAGAAATGTTTTGGGAAGGGGAGGGGAGGGATAAGGGTGGGTAATGGGGGGCACTTTTGGGGGTAAATCTAATCTTCAGAATCTATATTCATATATTATTTTGTTAAAATTTTATATGATTGTTCAACAAATAAATTTCTCAATAAAGAAAGAATAAATATTTAAGAAATAAACATTGAAGCCTCAAGTAGGAAGTGGGTTGTAAGATTTACTGGATAAGAAAAGGATGGAAAGTAATGACCTCAAGGCCATTTGGGAAAAATTGGGTTATGATTTGTGAAAAGAGTTTTGGATTTGTTGGAAAAAGCATTATACATATATCAGCTAACAAAGATTTTATAGACTTAGAGATAACCTGTGAGCAATAAGCGAGATCAAAAAAATTTTTAAAAGGCTGTCACTATTCTAAAGTAAGTGTCAAGGAGACAGGAGTCTTTCTGTTGATTGTAGCACTGTTCAACAATCACAAATAGCAGTTTATTCCTAGCGTCAGTGTTGACTTGGAAATGACTGTGAAAGAAGAAAGAAAGTGAGGAAAGCCATGTTGAAAAATTACTGTTAAGTAAAGTCACATGGCTGCACTTTCATTTTAAGGAAGTGTGTTAGACCTTAAAGTAGCTTTTCCAGCTATTCTTTTGAATGTTATTTCTATCCACTGTCCATCTGACTGCTTAGCTGTGACTGTAAATCTAGGTATGTATTCCATTCTTGTTTTCCTAGATGAAAAGCAATGGGTTTGGAGCTAGTTTCAGTTCTCCAAAATGAGGGCAGATTTAGAAGAAACTTAAATATTAAAGACATGTAGCTATATTTCCAAGGTAATACTTAGGAGGTCCTTCAGCTCTGGCAAGAGAGAAGAATGAACCCTAGCACCTGTCTTTTCCTTTTGTAGAACTCTGCACTGGTGCATAACCTCGCACCTGTTGTTATCCACCTCTGAGTCTGGTCACTCCTGTGTTGGTCAGTTCACTCCTCTCAAAGCCCTCGCCTCCTGCCCTGGGGTCGTCTTTGCCACTTCAAGCCAGATCCAACTCCAGTCTCATTTCCCCTGTGAGGTTAGTGTTGCTTTGTCTGGCTTTTATTTATCTCCTGTTTACAGTTCACAGTACTCAGAAGGTGTACCACAATACCTAGCATTTCTGACTCAAATGATGCATTTATAAAGTTAAAAAATCATTAACTGTCACAAGATAGTGGTTGTAATCTTATGTGATAGAAAACAAATTCCTAGAATGGGTGTGCACAGCTTTGTACTTCTCTCTGCCTACGAAAAAGATTGCAACATTGTCTTTTTGATCACTTTCTCTCCCCAGTCCTCCAAGGTGCCAGACAGTTCTTTTGGGCTTTTTCATGGAAAATCAAGAAGGGAGAGGGGAAGAACTAAGGGCACATGGCCCAGGTCTTGGAGGAAGAGATAGTGATAGGTGAGGGGCAGAGAGTACTGAAAAGAAGGACAAGCACACGCTGCAGTGTGTGTCTATGAACATTTGCGCAGAACTGGTAGTATTTCTTCCTCACTGATAGAATTCACCGATAAGATAATCTGGGCCTGGAATTCTCTCTTTGAGAAGATCTTGCTTTTTGACTTTTGCATATTTTACCACTAATTCACATTCTTTAATAGATGGAGATCTTCTTGAGAGTTACTTTTGATAGTTTGTGTCTTTCATGGAATTTCTCATTTTCATTTAAATTGTGAAATTTATTGGTATAAGGTTGTTCACAATATCCCCTTATCATCCTTTTAGTATTTGTATAATCTGTGGTGATGTCATCCCCCTCATTCCTGATAAAGATAATATTTATAGTTTCTCTTTTTTTTCATATTCATTCTGGCTAGAATTTTATCAACTTATTGATTTCCACAAAATCTGTTTTATGTTTCACTGGTTTACCTTACTGTTTGTTTGTTCTCTCTGATGGTTAATTTGTGTGTCGGTTTGAAAGATATTTTTGAATATGATTATTACATAAATTGGTGAGTTTGTGGTAAAACAGGTTATCCTTCATAATGCAGTTGTGCTTCATTCAATCAGTTCAAGGCCTAAAACAGATCAGCCCTTCAAGTGAGAGAAAGTTCTCCAGCAGACTACCTTCAGACTGCATGTGCACTGCTTGCTGTCCTGGGGCTTTGACTGCCAGCATTTGGACTGGAAATACACTGTCTTTGGGTCTCTAGCCAGGCAGCTCACAGTACAGATTTTGTACTTCCCTACCTCCATAATGTTTTGAGCCAATATCTTATAATAAAATTTTAAAAGAATTTACATAATCAGAAAAATACATACATGCAATGTAATAACTATTTCTGCTGCTCTTATTTTTATGATTTCCACTTGATTTCATTTTATTCCTGCCTGAAAGACTTTTCTGTATACTGAGTTTGGAGTGATAGGATGACACTCAACTTTTGTATGTGTGAAAACATCTTTATTCACCTTCATTTTTTAATGATATTTTTGCTTGGTATGGAAGTCAAGGTTAATAGTTTCTTTTCTCTCAGGACTGAAAATATTGTTCTGCTCTCTTCCCACATTCATGATGTCTAATGAGGAATCTGGTGTCCTCCTCCTCCTCCTCTTCCTCCTTCTTCTTCCTCTTTTCTTTATACAATATTCCCTTTGGTTTGTTGCTTTTCAACTTCTGCTTGTTACTGATTTTTGTCAATTTGCCTATGATGTGCCTGTTTTATTTTTTCATGTTTCTTATGCTAGAGGTTTGTTGAGTTTTTTTTTTATTCGTTCAACATAGTCTTACATATTGGAGGGAAATCATTACATATTCATGCATGGATGAATATTGACAAAGTAAGTTAAGGCTGATCCTAGTCCTGCATCTCCCCCCTCTGAGATTTTTCAATTTATAGTTTTCATCAAATTTGAAAAAATTCTGGTCATTATTTCTTGAAATTGTTTTTCTGTCTCCTCCTATTTTCTCTTTCAAAGTATAGAATTATGTATATCAAGCCATTTGAAGTTAACCCACAGCTCAATGCTCCTTTTTTTCAATTTTATGTGCTTCATTTTGTATGGATTCTAATGCTATCTTCAAGTTGACTATTCTTTCCTTCTTCCCTGTCTAATCTGCTCTTAAACCAACCCATCTTATTTTTCATCTTGGAAACTGAAGTTTCCATTACTAAAAGTTTAACTTGAGTATTTTTAAAATCCACTTCAATTTAAATTTTGAACATGTAGTACACAGTTATCATATTTCTTTTAATGTCCTCTGTGTACTTTTGAATTGATTTTGATTGATTTTTGTCTTCATTATAGGCCATGTTTTTCTGCTTTTTCTGTATGTATGGTGATCCTTGGCTAGATGCAGATACTATGATTGTTTGAAGAACACTGCTGTTTTCTCTATGGCCATTTTTTTTGACAGGTGTCTTACTATGTTACTCAGGCTAGTCTTGAACTCCTGGGGCTAAAATGATCCTTCCTTCTCACCCTCTCAAATACACACCCTGCAGGTGTGTAGCATATATAATGGCATATGGCCAGTTAAAAAACTTTCAGTGTATTTGTGAGAGTGTGCAAACACACATACACAAACACACACACATATTCAAGTTCTTCAAATTCAAATTAATCTTCATATAAATTTAACATAGGAGCTACTTTAATCTACTGCTCTTTTACCTCCAAGCCTTTATGAATGCTGTTCCCCGTGCCCAAAGTCGCACCTCTTACTTATCTGTCTTGAGATCTCCTCAGGCTTCACATATTAGTTCAGATATCACTTCCCCAATAATCCTTTTCTTGCTCCCTAGAATTAGTTTTGGTCCTCTTCTGTGTTTTCAGATCTCCTTTCTTCATATGAAACTTTCAATTTCTTACTTATGGTTTGTATTTTCCACTAGACCATGAACTCTTTGAGGGGAAGGATATTAAGTCTTTTTTATAATAATGTAAATACAGTGCCTACAACAATATTTGGCTTATAGTGGGAGCCCAATGAAAATCCATCATCCTGATTTAAATTCCTTTTAGATTTCTCAAGCTAATTAACTATCAAGGCACCATTACTCACCAGTTAGTTTAAAGTATTCTCAGGAGATGGAAATATGAAGCTTTGACATCAGACAAATTTGGGTTTTAATTGTGTTGTCACACTTATTAGCTGAATGACCTGAGCAAAGTTGTGTACATTCTGAGTCAGAAAGCTTTTTTTCCTCTTTTTTTAAAATATTGAGACAATAACTCCTTTGGAGTTGTGACAATTAAATGAAGATGCCTATGTAAAAGTTGTTAGCACAACGATGAAAATGTACTAGGTGTTCCATAAATATTAGCTTCTTGGTTCATCAATTTTCCACTGTACTCTCTTCCTCCTTGTTCCCTTTCTACTTTATTATAGCACTCTTTTAAGGAAATCTTGAGTTAATTGTTAATACCAATTGTGGTCAAGGGATGACACAGCAGAAACCATTTCCTTCTCTGGGTCAGTCACAAGAATGTAGACAAACCAAAATAGCAAAAAATCATAGGGAATCAGATGTGGAGGGGACTTCTGAACTCAAAATCTTCACTGTGGTACAGGCATTGAACTCCAGAGAAGAGAAGTTACATGGTCAGGGTCCTAGAGAAAACTTGGTGAGGGGCTTTTGGAAAGAACGTGCTTGATTATCTTATGGTGAATGTATATATTTGTTGGTTTTTAATTAATTGCAAATACAAACTCACTTTGAATCCTGAAAATTGGTACTCTTTGAGTCAAAGCTTTCAAAATGTGGATGTTGAATTAATTCTTTCCTTTTCCCCATTTCTAAAATCTAAGAATTCTTGCATGAAAGTATTGAAGAAGTTGTTGTTTTCTAATAGAATTCTTGCTGTGTGTTTACTCTTTAGCACAGTCCATCTGTTTAATCATTACCATGAACTGTACCTAACTCCACAGTGTAAAATGCATATAGCAGGCAAGTGGGTAGCATATCTACAAAGGTTGGGTCCATATGTTGTGCTGCTAGGGCAGGTGGATGGCAGTTAGGGAAGGAGTGCTGAACTCTAGTGTCAGACAGCCCAGATAGAAATCAGGCCATTGATATCTTATGACTGTGTGTTCTTTCTTTGAGTTGATCTCTGGGACCAGTGCCAGAAAAATAAATGAGAACCAGAGACCAAATTAAATGTTGTCTGATCATTATGTCAAAGACAAAAGCAGAAAGATAAAAATCTCAAAGCCAAATTGATCCAGGACAAAGGGAAAAAAATGGCAGCTGTAACCATAATTTGGGACTAAGAAGTGGAACAAATGAGGCTGAACTTGCTGACCATCTGTTCAGAAGCAGAGGTAGCTTCTGAAAATGCACTGGGTTTGGGATCTGGTGATGGGCTTTCACATCCTTGTTCAGTTTCTTATTAGTGGAGGATCTGGGAAAAGTAACTTTTCTCTCTGAATTTAGTCTTCTCATCTATAAATGGGGATAATGAGAACCACCTCCTTTTGCAAAATCTGCACAAATTCGTTCTTGAACAGCTCTACTCATTCCACCAACTGCCTGTCATTAGCACCCAATTTCCAGCTTCTACGATTTGCTAAGACCTCCTGTTTTTGCTAGACCCCTGCCCATGGCAGGCACAACTTTTGTACTTTAGCAGAAAAATACAGATCAACAACAAGAAAACAAGATGCAGATTGTTCTAATTCTTCCTAGTCACAGATGCTCCTGAAATATTGCTTATCTACTATGCACCTCAATTTACCTAAGCTCACATGTGGTTTAAAGTATCATCTAAAATAATGGTCACAAAATACTTACTACAATGCTAGGCACATAGTTAAGACAAAGCTAAATATGATTATCTTTGATATTGTCAAAGCACACATTTTAAACATTTGAAAACACATGCAAATGTGAGTTGAACACATGTCAAAAATTTCTTTAAGCCGTCAAGGAGGAAAGCAGCAGGATGGTAAAGTAGACACGGAGAGAAAGAACTGCATGCAGTTGGTGAAAGAAAGCATGCTGAAATGAAGTTACGATTCATATAAAACTGTTAACATCCTCGAAGTCTAATAACTCCTTGGGTTCTCTCTTTTACAGGGCAGTTATCATATTTATCTCCACTGGATAAAGATCTCACAACTTGTCAATCTTCTTCAAGTTAGCACAGCTTTACACAGTCTGAGACTTAATTAATAATAAATTTCAATTCAAATTAAATCACAGTCCTACAGAATCAGATATCTCACAGCAAGATTGTTAGAATATGCTCTGATATGAAAATGAAAGCTCTTGCCTTTTTACAGGTTTTGGATAATATTGGGGTTGGAACAATCTGAGATCTTGGCCTTCTCAGACCTGAGTTTTGGTGGTCAAGCTATAATTCCCTTCTCTTTAATTATCTGTAACCAAATTAAATCACCATAAATATCTTTGGAACTGAAACTTGTGAAGACATTGGGAAATGAGAAAGAGAAAGGAAACTGGAGTCTGGAAGTGGATCAAGTTTAACTTTGATTTTTTACATGAAGTGTGATCTCTTTTTCTTGGGCATTTAGAGAGGAGGCATGTTCCACATTTGCACCAGCTGCCTGGATGTATGCAAAAGTGATTATGTTTATATTTAACCAACATATTCCTCAAGTTACAGTTGTTATTCTTTCCTTTCTAGCTTCTCAGTTGAACTTCCTGTTTTTCATTCCTTTCATTTCACTTTATTCTTTATCTCTCTAGCTCATCTATTCCTTCTCCTTTCCTACCCCTCCTAGGTCTTTCTATTTACTTCAAGTAGTTTTTCCTCTTGTTTTCTGACCCCCCTCTTTTGGAGCAATTGAAAGCAGAAAAGATCTGTTTTCTTTTCACTCTCTTTTTCGATTCCTTTCTTTTGTCTACTTTTATGGTATCTATCCACCCATCTTTTCTCTCTGTCCAGGCCCTTTGTTCCTCAAATCTCTCCTTTTGCTCATTTTGCAAATTCTTAGAGGGCAGACGAAAGGAGAAGTAAAACACCTAGGATACATCAAAATGCACATTATAGGAGAATCTTTGTTTATTCTTTAATCCAGTATGCTACTTTGATGATCTTTAATAAGTTAAATAAATTGAGATACTTTATTACTTTTTAAATCTTCAAAGAAGGCATATTGACATAGATTTTTAAAACTATTACTTTTCCATTGCTTAATTAATATAAGGATTTTCATTTCTGTATTTTCCTTCTGTCTTTGTCTCCTATACATGTGCTTTTTGCACAATTGTATTCATTGTGTACCTATGTTTAAAAATTCTCTTTAAGCTTGTGGCATATGGTGTAGGTATAGTAAAGAGTAGAGTGAAGTTGTCAGTCTAAGCCTTTGGGCATTGAGATCTTCTGAGATAAGAAACAAAGACCAATGGTCAGTAAACCAAGTCCATCTCCACTGAGGTCCGCATAGTATTTGAATCACCTTGTCCTGAATATATGGTCAGGCAGACACAGGTCTGCCTTCCACAAGCAGACCATCAGCAGCGTACTTACTTTTTAATTCATTTGGAGCAGGACAAGCTAGTTAACAGAGGACATTCTTACAAAGAAAGAAAGAATCACCACTATGTGAATGGAAAGTGGAACATATTGTACAGCAGAGAGAATCTGTGATCTGGAGTCAGACTAAGTTCAAGTCCCGACACTTGCAAGTTAGGTATCCTTGAGTAAGCCACTTAAGCTCTCCAGGTTTGGTTCTTCTATAAACTGAAGACATGAATCATTATTTTGGAGGATCAACTAAAACATTATATGTTCTATACAGTCTGTGACAAGATACAGGTTATCATCATTGCTGAAGAAATGTAAGTCTTACGTAGCCACTTGTTTTTCTGTTCTTCAAGAATGTGTGTGGAGGAAAAGAAATTTCAAGATTTGCTACAGGTCTATATTATTGCTCCCCTCCCTACCTCCAACGCCTTCCAGTTTATAAGTGGGTATCTGCAGGGCAAACCAGATTCATTAAAACAGTAATTAAAGATAGTGTGTTACTGATATAGGAATGATTGACAGCACGGTTAGGCAGTATGAAGTTCAGAAAGAGGTATCCATTTGTAAAGACGTTTAGTATGTGAAAAAGATGACCATTTCAGATCTGTGATATGGAAGAAAGCATACCTTTGTATAATGTGTATAATCTCCACATTTTCTTCCCACATTATTTAAAGTCTTGAATTTTGTTTTAATAATTCAATGAATTATATGCAATGGTGAACTGAATCTTCTTCCCAAATCCTCAATGTAATCAGAAGAAAGATACTTTAATTCAATATAACTATATTAATGCTGAAAAAATGAGAAAGGATGTTGTGAGGAATATAAATTTAAAAGAATTTTTGGATGATAGAAAGACCATTAGCAGGTTAAAGAAAACAACCAAGAATATCCAGATACTTGAGACAAAACTTCATCAAAACAGAAAAAGAAGTTAGAGATGGAGAGCAAAATCAGAATCAGTGACCCTGGAAATAAAGGAGAACATTCTACTCTATTATGCTTAGAGAAATTTGAGAGAGTATTACAGCCACAAAATAAGAACAAGCTGCAACAAAGGAGGATGAATAAGAAAGAGTTCTTTCAGATAAAAATAATGATTGTTAATTTTTTTTCAACAGAAGGCTTGAAAACCAAATTATAGATCTCAAAGATGAAGATGATGAAACCTCCAAAGTGCAAAGACAAAAAGGAAAAGAAAATGAAATTCTGAAAAAAACTTTGGAGATAGAGTTCAGATCCACAGATTCTTATCTGTTGATAGAATTTAAAACAGTTGCTTCTGGGAATATATTAATAGATCAGTGTAGTTGCATGGACCTACATTTACATGGAAATTTATGTATAGTAAGGTGGCATTTTAAATCAGCGGGCATTTGGGAAGATGGAGTTCATTGGCCTCTGAGAGCATTGTCAGTACCCTCCGCTGCTCACAGCGTCTTTAATTAGATGCAGAACTGATATGGATATGACAGAAGCTCTTATAACCAGTGTGTCCAATTCATAACATTTGAATGTTTATTTCCTTCCATCCTAAAAAATATACTTCACATTCCAAGGGAAGCAGGGAAATGAAATGAAGTAGAAGGGGAAGAGAGGTGTAATTTCTTCCCTAGCAGGTGTGAGTAGGAGAAAATAAACACTTAGGGGAGTCTTTCCAGTCCTGCTTATCACTTTGCTCTAGTAACAATAAGCTATTGCTTTTTTATAAAACTATTGAATGGACAATAGGATGCATATTTCATTCTTTTTCAGTTTTTATCTTTCCTTAGAAAGATGGGTGTGGGTACATGAATATCTCCCCAGACAACTTACATAGCCCTTGTCTAAACAGAAGTGTAGAGAGGTATATTACGGAGCTGAGAAAAGGGCATCACAACTGTTTTGTAAACCAAGAGCAGAAAGGAAACGTTGATTTTATGTCTCACAGATTTTATGCACATTGGAAAGAGTGAGTGAAAGCACGGCATGGTGCTAAGTAAAGGGACTGTATTCCACTTAGTTACTCAAACGAGAGAGTGCAAGTTTGCCTCGATGATTTTTAAAATTGTGTTTAATTTTTAACACGTTAATGTAAACACATTCTGGTTCATGAACTGGCTACTTTGGTGCTCCCACACAATTTTTGTATTGGAGTTGGCTTTTATGTTTATGACTTCATTGGCCTCAAGAGGAAAGGAAAAGAACAGAGAAAAGCATGAAAATATTCATGAAGGCCAAAGGTATCACGGTGCATGCTGTGAACAAAGGTTCATGGTAACTTCAAGAGCTGAGCTAGAAACTTCAAGTTCTCTCTTGGTGCATATTAGCATAGGCTGCCAAACAGAAGATATTCGTGCTCTGGCAATCAGTACCACAGTCACAGAGGAAAGTGATTTTATTTCAGCAAAGTAATATCATCTGTCATGTTAAGTTAATTTGGTTTATATTGTTTGTGTAAGTTGTGTGAGCATATGGAATTTACATCCAGGTTTATGTTTGTACAAATTTAGGCATTATTATTATGAAATAATTTAATCTAAAACAAAAGAGTCTACCATCAGTTATAAGGTAGCTGTTTTAATTCCAAGCTTCTTGATCCATTTTGATTTGATTTTCATGCAAGGTGAAAGATAAGGGTCTAATTTCAACTTCTGCAAGTGGCTGACCAGTTTGTCCAGCACCATTTGTTAAATAGCCTGTCTCTACTCTATGTAATATTTTGACCCCCTTTGTCAAAAATCAGATGCTTAAAGATTTATGGGTTTGTTTCAGGGTCTTCTCTTCTATTCCATTGGTCTTCCTGCCTAGCTTGATACCAGTACCATGCTGTCATTATTACTACAGCTCTATAGTATAGTTTTAGGTCTGATATAGCAAAAATGTCCCTCACTGGATGAATGGATGCAAAAACTGTGATACATATATACCATAGAGTTTTACTCAGCAATTAGAAACAATGATATTGCAGCCTTTGAAGGTAAATGGGTGGCTATGGAAGAAATTATGCTGAGTAAAATCAGCTTAACCCAGAGAATCAAGGGTTGAATGTCTTCACTCATCTATGGAGGCTGGAGCTAGACCCTGGCCATTGAGAAAGGAGGTCTATTATCATGTTTTATATCCAGATAAGATGTAATGCCATACAAGACTTTTGTAGAGATGTATTGGGAAGGAGGGGGGAAGGGATAAGGGTGGATAATTGGGTGGGGGCTCTTGGGAGTAAATCTAATTTTCAGAACATATATATATATATATATATAATATTTTTTGTTAGAAGCATGTTTGATTGTTAAACAAATAAATTTCTTAATTAAAAAAAAAGGGTCACGGATACTAGTGTCTGAAGTAGTCAGGACATACACAACAAATTTCATCCTTACTGACCCTAGTGGTTCCACCAGGCCACAAAGTTGCTTCCACATGCTAAGCTGGAATCAAAATGAAGAGGTCTCCTTCTTCATGAGACAAGTCTCTCTATACTCTCCTTTTCAATTTCCATTTTATTCTTTTTTGTGTGTTTTAATTTTCCATTCATGTATAAGTTTGTTTTTTTCTTACATACTTCTGTGTGCTTTGTGGCAGACAGGAAAATGAGATGTTTGGGATGAGTGAGGCTTGGGTTTTCCACTAAGAAAAGATCTTTAGCTGCAATTAGTTTGTAGCTAGCTTAAAACCAGTAGCTCTAGTGGAACATAAACACTGTCCCAGAGATTTCCAGGAGACTGAAATAATCCCAGCCACTCATGTGCATCATGGATGAGATGAGTGAGCTGGAGGGTACCACAACCATTTCCATGCAACTGAGAGTTGGCCAAATCCCTCCATCTAAGAGCCCACAGCTCCTGGAGTCCTCACAGGGTAAGCATTAATCAGGTGGAAAGATGACACAGTTAAATTAAACGAGAACAAAAATATGTGGATGTATGATGAGAACATAACCATTTTAGATAAAGTGCTCCTGGTTGCTGATTAGTGCATATTCCTCTAATAGTTAATATTCAATCAAAAAAATTCCTTGGTGAAGAAATCATGTTGAGCAAAATTAACAAAACCCAGAGACTCAAGGGTCAAATGTTTTTCCTTATTTGTGAGGCTAGAGCAAAACCCAGGCTTGGGTAAAAGGTAGTCAAGCTCTTGTACTAGACCCACCAAAAGCACAGCAACATATAATCTAAGGGACCATAGATTTATAATTAGGAAGGGGTAGGGGAGATGTGGGGATTGGGGAGAGGGAGGGAAGATAGTAAGAGATCTAGGGAGACAATCGACAGCGTAGCGTACTCTTTAACACCCACCCCCCAGAAGCCAAATAATACTTCTGCAATCGTTGAATTCTGGTAAATTCACTACTGTATGTATCTATATAAGGTCATTTACATCTGTTACGGGGGAAATATAGACACATCAAGAGTCTGGGGTGGGGGTGAAGTGGTGGTGATACTGGAGGAGGATCAAATGCATATCATATTGCTACTTTATATGCATTTATGATTATATGACAACTCAACTCATCAATTTAAAAAAATTCCTTGGTGTCCATATATTCAGATCCAGAGGAGTTAACTGATCTTTCTAGTAGGATCAAAATATGCTGGATGAATGCAGCCCTGTCTATTCAGAGATGCAAATCTGCATGCAAAGGAAACATTCTTCTTGAGCCAAAGGACCCTCTCTTTTGGACAGTGATGGGCGTAGTCAGCATTTACTTCTTTGTCATTTTCTATAAAAATGCTTTCTTTTTAAATCCAATCGATAAATGGGCTAAAGAACTTAAAAGAAACTTCTCTCCAGTTGAAGTCCAGAAAGCCATAAATATATGAGAAAATGCTCTACATCATTAGCTATAAGAGAAATGCAAATCAAAACTTCAATGAGATACCACCTCACTCCTGTTAGAGTGGCAAAAATGAAAAATACAAACAACGACAGATGCTGGAGGGGCTGTGGGAAAAGAGGAACACTACTACACTGCTGGTGGGACTGCAAACTGGTTCAGCCATTATGG
>PVKS010019083.1:0-38990 GCA_004027875.1 Aplodontia rufa
TTTTTAAGAGAGAGGGATAGTGAGAGAGACAGAGAGAAACAACTTTATTTAGTTTTTCACATGGCCTTAGTTGCTCCAACACTCAGTTGTGTACGTGGTGCTGGGGTTTGAACCCAGGTCCTCGTTCTTGCCAGGCAAGCGCCGAAACTGCTGAGCCACCACTCCAGCCCCGAGAATCAATTTTTATTGATTTTTTTTTTTTTAAGAGAGAAGGACAGTGTGAGAGAGAGAGAGAGACAGAGAGAATCAATTTTTATTGAGTTTTTCACATGGCTTTTGTGGCTCTGACACTTAGTTGTGTACGTGGGTGATGGGGTATAGGTGATGACCCTGTGTACTCACGCATGCCAGGCAAGCACCGTAACCACCAAGCCACCACTCCAGCCCCCCCATTTTTATTTTTATTTTTTTAAGATACAATGGGGGAGAGAGAGGGAGAGAGAGAAAAATCAACTTTATTTTTTCATTTGGCCTTTGTTTCTCTGACACTTAGTTGTGTATGTGGTGCTGGGGTTTGAACCTGGGTCCTCGCACATGCCAGGCAAGTGCGTTAACCACTGAGCCACTGCTCCAGCCCCCCAATTAAAAAAAAAATTTAGAGTGAGAAAATTAATTTTATTTATTCATCTGATCCATCTGGATTTTATTTCTCCAACACTAAGTTGCGTATGTGGTGCAAACACATGAGCCTCACAGAGCATGTGAGGCAAGTGCTCCAACCACTAGGCAACCGCTCCAGCATACGATTTTGTGTGTGTGTGTGGTGGGAATAGAATCTAGCACCGAGCTAATATCCTCAGCCCTACTTTTCAATCTTACAGGTTAATATTGCATGGGTAAAAAATGACAAAATGTTCCAATAGAGGTATATTTATTTATAAGCAATGCGCATGCACTGTTTATGATGTGTGCTGTAAAACACAGAAATAGAAGCTAAAAATAGTGATGCCGTGGGGATGCAGTTCAGTGGTTAGCGCATGCATGAGGCCCTGGCAATCCCTAGCACTCCAAACGAGGGAAAGAAAAGAAGAAATTGAAACGAACGAGGATCAGAGGAATATGCGTGGCAGTTCTGCCGAGGACTATCTTGTACACTCCTTCAGGTATACACAGACACCTGTGAGCACCTTGGCGCAGTGTGTAGCTCTATAGACTGGATCATGGCCAGAGACAACAAGAGCAGCTTTCACATCACTAACTCCCTCAGTGGAAATCCAAAGTTTGACACAGGAAACGCAATTCAGTGACATCAGTTCTTTTCTTTCTTTTTCTTTTCTTTTTTTTTTTTTTAAAGAAAGAGGGACAGTGAGAGTGAGAGAGAGAGAGAGAAAGAGAAAAACAATTTTTATTTAGTTTTTCATGTAGCTTTCGTTGCTCTGAGACTTGGTTGTGTACGTGGTGCTGAGGTTTGAACTCACACATGCTGGGCAAGCTGTAACTGCTGAGCCAACACTCCAGCCCAGTGACATCAGTTTTCAATGGGGTGTAAGTGTGACATCTCTGGCTGGTTTGATCTTATAATAACTTTTTTTTTTTTGAAGGACAGTTGTGTACGTGAGTGCTGGGGTTTGAACCGGTGTACTCGCGCATGCAGTGCAAGCGCCATAACCACCGAGCCACCGCGCCAGCCCCTTATAATAACTTTTTTTTTTTTTTAAAGAGTGAGGGATAGTGAGAGAGACAGAGAAAAAGAGAATCAACTTTATTTAGTTTTTCACATGGCCTTCGTTGCTCCAACACTTAGTTGTGTACATGGTGCTGGGGTTTGAACCCGGGTCCTCATGCTTACCAGGCAAGCGCTGAAACCGCTGAGCCACCGCTCCAGTCCCTTATAATAACTTTTTTAAAAGCTGATTTTTAAAAATTTGTAGTGGTAGGGAGTGAACCCAGGGGTGTTCTAACACTGAGCAACCTCCTCGTATATCCTTAGCCCTTTTTCATTTTGAGACAAGGTCTCAATAAGCTGCCCAGCCTGGCCTCGAACTTGAAATCCTCCTACCTCAGCCTCCTGAGTAATTGGGATTACCGGGGTGCACCACCATGCCCAGCTCAAGCTAGGCTCTTAATCACTATTTTGTGTAGCCTCAGAAATTTTGAAATTAAGTGGTCTTAAACAGTAGTTCCCCCCTTTTTACTTGTTTACAAAAAGAGCTGACCTGGGGACACATGCTTATGATCCCAGCTACTCAGGAGGCTAAGGTGAGAGGATCCCAAGTTGAAGGCCAGCCTGGGCAATGTAGTGAGACCCTGCCTCAAAGTAAAAAGGACTGGGATGTAGCTCAGTGGTAAAGTGTCCTGGGTTCAATGCTGACCACTCGCCCACCCCCCACACACCCTGCATACACACACAAGAAAAAGAAAAAGAAAAGGTAATTGGGAGCTGAAGATGTCTCTCAGTGGTTAATCCTCTGCAGTTCAAAATAAAAATAGATAGCCTAGTGTGGTGGCCTGTAATCCCAGAGGCTCGCTCGGAGGCTGAGGCAGGAGGATTGCAAGTTCAAAGCCAGCCTCAGAAATTTAGCGAGGCCCTAAGCAACTTAGTGAGACCCTGTCTCAAAATAAAAAAAATAAAAAGGGCTGGGGATGTGACTCAGTAGTTAAGCACCACTGGGTTCCGTCCCCAGTACCAAAAGAAACAAAATAAAACAAAAACAAAGAACAGGGAGTTTGGGAGACCACAGATTGTCCAAGAAAAAAAAATGTGTGAATATTAGCTTAGAGGATAACTTTGAAACCTAGTTTGGGGTTGGAGCGCTTGCCTGACATGCAGGAGGACCCAGGTTCAAACCCCAGCACCACATACACAACAAAGGCTAGATGAAAAAATAAATAAAATGGACTCTCCCTTTCTCTCTCTCTTAAAAAAGAAAAATAAAAAGAGGTCTAGCTTGAGGTACCTGTGCCTGGCCAGCTTGGGGTGGGAAGAGGGCTTAGTTATCAACACCCTTCTTTCCCCTCCAGGTAAGTCCCCTGAGCACAGCTGCTGTGTGAAGCCCATCACCCCAGGGACACTTGCCAAAGGCCCTGCAAGCTCTGCAGGTGAAGGTACAAAAGGCTGTGACATCACCCATCCAGGGTCTTTTGCCCTTCTCCTGGCTGAGGACAGTGGGAGCTCTGCTTACAAGAAAGCTGCCTTCCCTGTGGCTTCTCTCAACAGAGATGATCACACCTCAAATGTAAATACTTCAACTACAAAAGTTATTGGGGGCGCGTGGGGGGGGGGCCCACTGGAGTGGTGGCTCAGTGGTTATGGCACTTGCCTTGTATGTGTGAGGGCCCGGGTTCAAACCCCAGCCCCACATACACAACTGAGTGTCAGAGCAAGGAAGCCCAGATAAACAACTAAAATAAAATTGATTCTCTCTCTCTCTCTCTCTCCCTCTCTCTCTTTAAAAGAAAAAAAAAAAAAGAATTATTCAGTACACCCCAAGTCAGAAAGTAGTGTAAGGAATATTCACAAGGAATGGTCTAAGAAACTTCTCATGCAATAATTATCAACATTTTGCCATATATACTTTGCCCTTTATTTTTTTCCCTGATTTTTAAAAAGCAAATCCCAGAAATCTTAAATCAGCTCATCCTTAAATTCTTCTTCTTTTTTTGTATACCTTTGTTTGTTTATTGTTATGCATTGCTGAGGATTAAACCCAGTGCCTCACATGTTCTAGGCAAGCGCTAGGAGCTCAGTCCTCTAAATTCATATTATTTTTGGTCCTGGGGATTTAACTCAGGGGCACTTTATCACTGAGTAACAACTCCTGTCCTTTTTATTTTTTATTCTGAGACAGGGTTCCATTAAGTTCATGAGGTTAGCCTCAGACTTGTGATCCTCCTTCCCCAGCCTCCAGAGTAGCTGGGATTATAGGTGTGCCCGACTGCACCTGGTCTCTCCTTATAGTTTCTTTATGTTTGGAAGCTCCTCTCTTCTAGTTCCTCATAAAATGTGTAATGGGTTATTGTAGACTGTAGTCACCCCACTGTGCTATGGAACACCAGAACTTATTCTTTTTCCAGTCTCTAATAACCACTATTCTACATTAAAGTTGACTTATTTTAGCTTTCACATGTACGAAAGAACATTTAGTAATTTCTTTATGTGTCTGGTTTATTTCACTTAAAATAATGCCCACTAGTTCCATCCATTTCATTGCAAATGACAGGGTTTCATTCTTCTTTATAGCTGAGTAGTATTCCATTGTGTAGGAATACCACATGTTGTCTAACCGTACATCCACTGATGGGCACTGAAGTTGATTTCATATCTTGAATGCTGTGAATAGTGCTGCAGTCAACAGGGACACACCGCATGCTGATTTCATCCCCTTTGAACGTATACCCAGTAGTGGGATTATTAGATCATATGGTAGTTCTATTTAAAAAATGTGAAGGAGTCTCCATACTGTGTTCCATAATGGCTGAGCTAATTTATGCTTCCACCCACAGTGCGTAAGGGTCCGCCTTTCCACATACTTGCCAGTCTTTATTATTTTTTGTCTTTTTGATCATAGCCATTCTAACTGGAGTAAATTGATTGATTAATATACTTTAATAACATATGTTCAATTTTTCCCTCTACTGGTGATTGAATCCAGGGGTGCTCTGCCACCTGCCACTGACCTACACACCCAGCCTTTTTCTTTTGGTACCAGGGATTGAACCCAAGGGCATTTAACCACTGAGCCAGATCCCCAGCCCATTTTATTTATTGTTTTGAGACAGTCTTGCTAAGTTACTCAGGGCCCCAGTAAGTTGCTGAAGCTGGCTTTGAACTTGAGATCCTCCTGCCTTAGCCTCCGAGTCACTGGGATTATAGGCATGCACCACCGTGCCCAGCTACTACTCAGTCCTTTTTATTTTTTATTTTGAGACCGGGTCTCACTAATTAGTCAGGCTGGCCTCAAACTTGGAATCTTCCTTCTTCAGCCTCCTGAGTCACTGGAATTAAAGGCCCATCTATATTCAAATTTATCACAAAGTCAAATGACTTTAAAGGTATAGATGATGCCAGATTGGTGCAGCAAGTGAAAGTAGAGATGTCAGTTTCCCGACAGCAGCCTGCTCAGCACAGTCCCTGGGAGGTGTAGGGCCCAGGAGTGACAGGATCAAGAAATACTTGCTCCTAGCCAGGGGTGGTGGCACATGCAGAGTCCCATGGGACTCTGTTGGAGGCCAGCCTCAGCAATTTAGGGAGACTCTGTCTCAAAATGAAAAAAAAAAAAAAAAAAAAATTAAAAAGGACCAAGGATGTAAACCACCCCTGGGTTCAATGGTTCAATCTCCAGTGCTACCTCCCGATCAAAAAAAAAAAAAAGAAAGGAAGGAAGGAACACTTGCTCCTTTCTTGGAAATGACAAGTAATGGAGGAAAGGTAGCTCTTATTGAGTTCTTCCTGTGAACCCTTCTGGGCCCACTGGAGTCTGCAGGGCTCTGTATGTGTCTTCCACAGCACCAAGTGTGACGCTTTTCTAAGAAGATGCTCGGTTTTCCTGCCTGTCCTATGTTTCTACAGCAGCCCTTTGTCGAGCAGTGACATTGGTTTTATTCAGTCATTTCATTGGCCCTGTAAAGTAGATATCATTATCCCCACTTTACAGAAGGGGAAACTGAGGGTCAGACTTATCTAAGGTCCCTGCCTAGGGAGTAGGGGAGTCGAGATCCAGCACAGGTTGGGCTGACTCTCCCAGGTCCGGGTGGTCATCATCTCTTAATTGCCAAGAGTCTATTGGTTGGGGTGACAAAGGCCTGAGTCCTAAGAAGAAGCAAAATCAAAACCAGGAAAGCTTAAGTGACGTCACGAAATAAGGCTGGGGTTGGATTTGGATTTAGGGCTTTTGTGTACAGTGAACACCACTGAGTCTGTTTTATTGCAATGAATGAGTTTTTTTTGAACCTCAAGCTTCAGACTCTAGAGTCAGGTCTGCAGAAAATGATGTCTACATTCTTGGAGATGTCTAGTAGGGGCCCTGGCACATAGTAGGAGATCAAGTATTTACAGAATGAAAGACTGGAGGTGGCAGGGGCACAGCAGTGCATATCTGTAATCCCAGTAATTTGGGAGACTGAGGCAGGAGGATTGCAGATCTGAAGCCAGCCTCAGCAATGCAGTGAGAACTTGTTTCAAAATAAAAAGCAAAAAGGGCTGGGGATGTGGCTGAGTGGTAAAGTGACCCTGGGTTCAATGCCTGATACCAAAAAACAAAACAAAAAACACCCAGAAAGACTGCATGCATAAACAAAAGCATGAATGAATGATCAAATAAACAAATAATGGAATGAAGATTATATTACATAATATGTTTTGTTTGCTTTGTACCCAGGGGCACCTTACCACTGATCTTTACTGACTTTACCAACCCTTTTTATTTTGAATTTTTACTTTCAGGTAGGGTCTCCTAAATTGCTTATGGCTTTGCTTAATTGCTGATTCCGGACTCCTGTGATTCTCCTATCTCAGCCTCCTGAGTCACTGGAATTACAGGTGTGCACCACACAGGGCTCCTAGATGGTGAATTTTTAAAAATTTCTGTAGGAAGAGGGTGATTCAAGAGGAGAACTAATCTTTGGGGCTGGAGCAGTGGCTCAGCAGTTGGAGCACTTGCCTGGCATGTGCAAGGACCTGGGTTCAAACCCCAGCACCACATATACAACTAAGTGTCAGAAAAACAAAAACCAGATGAAAAAAAAATAAATAAAACTGGTTCTTTCTCTCCCTCTCTCTCTCTTAAAAAGAAGAGAACTAATTTAATAATGAAGATGTTTACTGAGCATTTTATTGTATATTTCTTATATATTTCAGTATTGGAGAATGAACCCAGTGGCACCCTACCCTTGAACCACATCCCCAGCCTGTTTTATTTTTTATTTTGAGATAAGGTCTTGCTACATTGTCAAGATCAGCCTCAAATCTGTGATCCTTCTGCCTCAGCCTACGGGGAGTCACTGGGATTATAGGTGTGCGCCCCCACACCCAGCTAAAGGAAGCTTTACTATTGTGTATCCCTTTATAAATGAAGGATTACTCCTAACTCACCTGCTTCCTAATTCTGAATATTGTTCAAAGCCAGGCACATCTTAATTAAAATTGTCTACCCTCATCCAGCTGCAGTGGCCCACACCCATAATCCCATCAACTCCAGAGCTTGAGGCCGGAGAATTGCAAGCTCAAGGCCAGCCTCCGCAACTTGGGGAGACCCTGTCTCCAAACAAAAAAATAAAAAGGGCTGGGTAACTCAGTGGCAGAGTGTCCCTGGGTTCAATTTCTAGTATCCAAAACAACAATAAAAAACAAACAAAAAACTATACACTGATAGACTAATTTTTCACTTATTTGATTGGCCAAAATTAAAAAAAAAAAAAAAAAGAAGAAGGATGACATTATACTGACAATGGTAGGAAAACTGCACTTTCATTCTTAGGAGGGAAATTTGTGAAGTCTGTACTGTGTAAATCACTACCACACGTTGAATTTGAAGGTATTGCTATACCTACCTATACTTGCAGAAAATTATGTAACAAGCTTATTCATTTTAGCATAGATTAATTAGCAAAGGATGTGTATCAGCAGAGGACTGGACCAATTAATTACGTTCACAAACAGAGTTCACACTATGTGCAGATCTGTGTAATACAGAAGCCACCAGGCAGGTATGTCTGCAGAGCCTTTGAAATGTGGCTAGCCCTAATTGAGGTTTCCTCCCTCCCTTCTTCCTTCCTATGGTGCTGAGGATCATACTCAGGCCAGGGACTCACACATTGAGATGTGCTTTAAGTGTAAAATGCACATCAGAGTTTGAAGACTTATTATAAAAAAAGGAATGCATATGGGAACACACATGTTGGATAAACAGGGAAACTTGTAAAGTATCTTATTAATAATTGTTTATATTGATTTCCAGTAAAAAATGATATTTTGGTTTTATCGTTTTAAATAAATATGGTTGGGGCTGGAGCAGTGGCTCAGCAGTTACAGCACTTGTCTGGCATGAGCGAGAACCCCAGCAACACGTACACAGTGAAGTGTCAGAGCAACGAAGGCCAAGTGAAAAACTGATTCTGACTCACTGTCCCTGTCCCTCTCTCTTTAAAAATAAATAAATAAATAAGGTTAAAATTAATTCCACCTGTTCCTTTTTTTGGCAGTACAGTATACTGGGGGGTGCAGGGACACTTTACCAGTGAGCTACATTTACAGTCCCTTTTATTTTTTATTTGGAAAAAGGGTCTTGCTAAGTTGCTAAGAGCCTCCTTGGTAAATTGTTGAGGCTGGCCTGGAATCTCCTGCTTCAGCCTCTCCAGTCTCTGGGTTTACAGATGTTGGCCACCATGTCTGGCCTACTTGTTCCTCTTGTATTCTTTTTGTG
Organism: Aplodontia rufa; assembly: GCA_004027875.1. Lineage (NCBI taxonomy): Eukaryota > Metazoa > Chordata > Mammalia > Rodentia > Aplodontiidae > Aplodontia > Aplodontia rufa. The sequence continues at coordinate 8,361 of PVKS010019083.1, forward strand.
CTGGGGATTGAAGCTAGGGTGTTGGACATGCTACGCAAGCATTCTACCACATACCACAGAGCTACACCCACAGTCAGTTTCTTAACTTTTTTTTTTTTTTGGACACTGGGATTGAATCCAGGGGTATGTAACCACTGAGGGACATCCCCAGTATTTTTTTTTTTTTTAACTTTGTATTTTGAGACAGGTATTACTAAGTTGCTAGGGTCTTGCTAATTTGCCTAGGCTGATCCTGAAGTTGAGATCCTTTTGCTTCAGCCTCCAGAGAAATTGGGATTACAGGCATGTGCTACCATACCAGGCTTAATTAATTAATTTTTTTTAATGTACATGTGGGGGCTGGAATGGTGGCTCAGCAGTTTCGGTGCTTGCCTTGCATGGGCGGGGATACAGGTTCAAAACCCCAGCACCAGGTACACCAGGAAGTGTCTGAGCAAGGAAAGGCACATGAAAAACTAAATAAAGTTGATTGTCTCTTTCTCCCTCTCTCACTGTCACTGTTCCTCTCTCTTAAAAAAAAAAAAAGTACATGTGGGATCTTCCTGAAATTTCACTGGACAGTGGTGTTCCTGGATAAAATATAAAGTGAATAAGCAGGACACATAAGTGTTTAGCATACTGCCATTGTGCTTTTAAGGAAAATAAGTGCTCGCTTCGGCAGCACATATACTAAAATTGGAATGATACAGAGAAGACTAGCATGACCCCTGCGCAAGGATGACATGCAAATTCGTGAAGCGTTCCATATTTTTATGGATCCAAAAACTGTGGTACATATATACCATGGAATTTTACACAGCAGTTAGAAACAATGATATTGCAGCCTTTGAAGGTAATGGATGGCTATGGAAGAAATTATGCTCAGTGAAATCAGCATAACCCAGAGAACCAAGGGTCCAATGTCTTCACTCATCTGTGGAGGCTGGAACTAGACCCTGGCCATTGAGAAAGGTGGTCTATTATCATGTGTTAAATCCAGATAAGGTGTAATGTTACACAACCTAATACTTTTTTAGAGATTTGTGGGAAGGGGAAGGGACAGATAAGGGTGGGTAATTGGGGGGAGCACTCCTTCGGGTAAATCTAATATCCAGAATCTATTCACATTTTATATTATTTTGTTAAAAACTTGTATGGTTGTTCAATAATAAATTTCTCAATTAAAAAAAGGAAAAAAAGAAAGGAAAATAAATCAAACCAATTTCTGGAATGATACAGTAGAAGCAACATTGTTACTGGAGAGAGAAACTGTAGCCAGGTAACAGGCGGAGCTTTGAATTCTAAGTCCTTTTGTAAAAATTTGAACTAAATTTTACAAGCATTTTGAATATAATTTATATGTGATTTACATATTCTGAAAGTGATATATTCTGTATGTTACACATATTATTCATCCAAAAGTGGTTAATGTTTAACATATAGAATAAAAATATCCACAGAGAAACTTAAGAATTATGCATATGCATGCACTCTAAAAAGATGGAGAAAAAGAAGAGAAAAAGAACTAGCGGGTAGAAAGGGCGAGGGGAACTTGTTCGGAGTAGGAAAGGGTGAATTGGCTCAATTTATTATTTATTTTTTACTCTGTACCATTTGAATCTTTTGTAAAGAGAATATTTAACTCAGATAATTCTAAGTTTAAAAAAAAAGCTAGATTCGAACAGAATATACCAAGCTGCTCACAATAGCTAGCTCTTCAGATAATGAGATCGCAGGTAATTTTTTTTCTTCTACTTTTCTTTCAAAAATTTCCCAATTATTCTATAAATAACACTCTGACTTTTGTAATGGAAGAGCCAAAACCCTTTTTTTTCCACTACAGTTTAAAAAAAAACACTTTTAAAGATTCCATTAGTCTTTTACAGAATTTTCAATGATCTACATTGCTTTTTAAAAAGATAGCAAAAAATGCAGGAGCTTTATTCAAATGTCAAATAACAGACAGTGGCAAGAAAAGGTCTCTTGTAATTCCATCTCCCTCTATGAGTGGCCACTAGTTTCTCAAACTTTTTTTTTTTTTTTTAAAGAAAGAGGGACAGTGAGAGAGAGAGAGAAAGAGAGAATCAATTTTATTTAGTTTTTCATTTGACTTTCCTTGCTCCAACACTCCGCTGGATACATGGTGCTGGGGTTTGAACTCAGGTGGTTTGAACTCAGTAGTAACCACTGAGCAACCACTCCAGCGCTATCTCTCAAACTTTTAAGACTAATTTCACATTGACTAGAGAGGCTGAGAACTAGGATACACTCCCTTTGGGCCATGCAGAGTCCAAAATGTTTTAAGTTTATTATCTCCTTGAGGGTACCCAATGATTCCTGGCCTTAGCTGTTATGTCCCCAGTAACCACAAAGTCAGGGCTCCGAGGGTTAACAATTTGCCTGAGGTTCTCTCTAGTAACAGGCAGTGTTGGCATTGAAATCCAAGCCCAAGAGACCTGCTAAACCCCTGACTCAGGCCATTGCCATCATGGTAATTGGTTGGGGCTGGTATGATTATGAGGCAGACAGACTCTGCACTTGAACTCCTATCAGGCTGTCCCTCACCCCCAGCCAATATATATATATATATATATATATTTTTTTTTTTTTTTTTTTTTGAGACAGGGTCTCCCAAATTGCTGAGGCTGGCCTTGAACTTGTGATCATCCTCCAGCCTCAGCCTCCCGAGCCGCTGGGATTACAGGCTTGCACCGCCGCACCCGGTTTAGGGAATGGGTGTTTGAGAAGGGATTTTGAGTTTGACGATAAGGGTAGAGTTCATCATCTGGAGAGGAGAAAATGATAATAGTGCAGCTGGGACCTAATGGATCCTGGGGCGGGTGTTTCACACTCAAGGCAATACAGGGAGGGGTGGGTGGAAAGGGAAAGCCCAGGAGACGATCAACTAGCCAGCGCACTCCAAAGGGTTAACAGACCGTCAGGGAAGCTGGAGGGGAGCTATCATCCAAGGCTGAGCCCAGCCCTTGACCTCCCCCACTACCAGGGTCTAGACCAGAGAAATGATTACTTTCTTTGGGGATTATTTGTAGCCCCTAGGCCTCAGGTGAGCAGCGGGGAGTGGGGGTGGGGGAGGCCTGAGGCCCCTGGTGCCACACAGCTCCCTGATCCCTGTCAGATGCAGTGTTGGCTCAGGCATGCTTTGGGGACAAGGGATGTTGAGCTCCAGACCTGGGGACATATCCACTGGGGGGAAGTGGAGCCTTTCTGGAAGGATTTTGCCTGCACCAGTCTGGGGTGGGGGCCGTGAATCCTTCCCCAGTGTTCAGAGAGCCCCAGAGACCTTCTCGAACCAATCCTCCAGGGCTAGTTTCCAGGCTCCAGCGATGTCTCACCCCCGCCTCCCCCAAGCCTGGCCGCATACTTTTCCCTTAGGTCTTTTTATTAAAAACTTTCCCCTGCGTTCCCCTCCCCCAAACTCTTTGGAAATCTCTCAACTTTCTTTCAAGTTTTCCCTGGGCAGTTTGGGGTCTGTTTCAGAGCTGGGTCAGGGCACTTTAACACCCCCGGCTGGGAAGAGTGGATAAGACAATAGCTGCTATCACTTCACCATTGGAAGTGACCCCCGAATTTGCACTTCTTTCATCTTGGGACCTGAGCCCTGGAGGGTGGGCGATTTCCTGGGGGGAGTGGCTTAAAGCGCTTCCCCACTGGCCAGTTGGCTGTAGACGTCCTTGCTCAATGGTCCACTACAGATATGAGACTGGTCCTGGCTCCGGAGTGGGAGCGAAGCTCGCCTGGGAAGGCCTTTCTGCGCAGGGTGATGTAGATGCTCCAGGCTGGAAGGCGGAGAGAGCAGTGGATGCCCCCCAGGGCTCCGGGCTACCCTCGAGGTCAGTAAACCAGGACATTTTCCGAAAACTGAGAAGAGTGGGTGCCTCCTACAGCTTGGAGGCCCCAGGGGCGTGGGAAATGGCCTTAGGACACCGAAGGGTCTAAGGCAAGAGGTGACCCCATGAAGATGCTGGCCGAGTATGCGCGGCGGGGGTGGGGGACCGGGCGGCCTGGCATTGTTTCAAGTTCTCTCCCCACCCCCACCTCCAGCCCCATCCCCACCCCCACCGCCCGCCCGTCTCCCCTCCCCACCCGACGCTGTGGTCTGGCCTCAGCCCCTCCCAGACTGCCAGAGCTTCCCAGGTTGGGTTCCTTGTCTCAGTTGCCCCAGGCCTGTGGGCTCGCTCCCCTGCCACCCTCTGCTCCCAGGACCCCCAGGGGCAATTGGTGGCGGGTGCCGCTTCCCCGCGTGGGCTTGCACTCCCTCCCTTCCAGACACGTGGTCCAGTAGGGCAGCTGAACTTGGGAACTCCTGAGGTTTGGTTTACGTGGCAGCCTCAGGCCTACCCTGGTGACCCAAGTGCACCGCTACCCTTGGTGGGAGGAAGTTGCATTCGACAGCCTGCCAGTCAGCCCTAGTGGTGGCCCTTGCCCGGCTGGGTCGAGGGAACCAAGATGGCTGGCAGGCCCTGGGCCCCGGTGCTGTGCACTTTCCGCGGGGAGGGAGCCAGGCCGAAGAGGAGAATCACCCCACCCCCGAGCTGAGTGAGACCCAAGACCTGTGTGGCCCTCGTGCTCTGTTGGCTTTGGTTGGACCGCAGAGCTGGCGGTCCTGCTTTGGAAGGGACTGGGAGAAAAGGGAGGCATAGGAGAACATAGGATCCTCGTGAGCTATATAGGAACCAGGTTGAGGCTGGTGGTGAGTTTATTCTAGAGAGTTGCCAGCCCGATGCCAGCCCCTCTTTTGGCCCTTCCCATGCCTACCCCAGAACTCTGGCTAACTCTTCCTAAACCCAGGAGCTAGAAATCAGAACTGGGCTCCGAGACCCCCATCTTCTCTCAAAAAGGGGGGCTAGGAGAACAAGAAGGTGGCCTTAGTGAAGGTGAGGCCTTGACAGTGCTGAGTTGCCTGTGTTCCTTTCTTCCTTGGCTCCAGAGTTATCCTGGTGCCAAGAAGCAGGCTGGACACTCTGGATGCCCAATCTTCTGCATTTTTTTTTTCTACCAGGGATTGAACCCAGGGATGCTTAACCACTGAGCCACATCCCCAGCCCTTTTTATATTTTATTTTGAGGCAGGGTCTTGCTAAATTGCTATGGCTGGCTTTAAACTCATGATCCTCCATTCTCAGCCTCCAGAGCCTGTGGAATTGCAGGCTTCCTCCACTGTGCCTGGCCAATCTTCTTTCCTTCTATTTTCAACCAGGAGAGCAGGGAAGCCTGTGCTTTGCCTCCTCAGTTGGATGCCTTTTAAGATCCCTTTCAAGAGTTGCTTGAGGGCCAGGGGAATCCAGCTGGGCAAAGTCCTTAGATGAGTTCTCACTTTCCACATCTCCTTCCCTGAATGCACCTGGCAACCGCTGTGTCTGCTTTGCATCGCACTTCCAGGAACAGCCATCATCAAAGAGACTTGCACCTGAACCCCATCGCCTACCATCCACTTAAGGACGTTGGGCTTCCTGGTACAGCCCCTGCCCTGTCCACGCTGCCCTGATGGCCGAGGGGAGAGGTTGGTGTAGGACCTCCAGGGAGCTGCTTTTCTTAGCAGGCTTTTGAGGAAGCCAGAAAGAAGTAGGGTCCTACTTAACACTTCTCACCTTCTTGGGGAAGAGGAAGGAATGAGATAGGGTGGAGGGTGGAACTGGGTGGGACTGAGACTGGGAAAAAGAGGTTGGGTGGGACTAGGCAGAGTGGGGTGGGGTTTGTGTAAGAGGAAGTGTGATACATCTGGACACCACTTTGGAAGTATGGAGACACTGCTGCAGGAATTCAGGCAAGTCAACTTTACCTTTCTGGGTCTCCGTTTCCTTACCTATAAAGTGACTTGGTTGATCTCCAAGCTTAGTCCTTCAGACATGAAAATCGGAGTGATGGAATTATAGTGGTTAGGAGGGAGTTCTGGAATGGATTGCTTAGGTTTTGTAGCTTTTAATTGTGGGTGGTCTCAGAAAAATTACTTAATTTAACACCCTGAGCTTCCCTTTCTCCCTTAGCTCTTACTTCCAGGAATAGTGATGCTTGAGATGGGACAGGGGTGATGGAGTTGTGATGTAGGGAAGGTGAGACCCACGTACAGACAAAATTAACTCCCCAAAGCCTGAAATCCAAATGTCCACCCCCCACGAAATCCCATAGAAATTTGCAATCACCCAAGGGAATATCATGCTCTGCTCAGGAAGCAGACTCACTTGTTGACTGAGAGCAGGAAGAATCACCTACACAGTTTAAATTAATGGTTCCCTCCCGTTTTCTCGAGATTGAGCTGAATTACCTAAATTAAATGCATATGGTGAGCAATCAGTAAATGGCGGCTATTTTCCTAATTTTATTTGCAGAGCGTCTGGCAGAGCCGTCATTTATATGTAGCTGTGTAACGGTGTTCACCAAGTGACATCGTGCAAGAAAAAGAGAAACCATGATTCTGTTTGTTGGGATGATTTTCTGCCAGAATGAAAAAGCTCGCCTATGTGGCACAGTTTGTTCTCAGTGTTCATTTTTTTTTATTGCATATGTAAAGTATTCTTTACTAAGGACTGAAGTTTATCTCCTGTGCCCAAAGGAAAAACAGGGTGTTTTTTTTTTTTTGTTTGTTTGTTTTTAAGAGAGAAGGACAGTGAGAGAGAATCAATTTTAGTTTTTTATGTGGCTTTTGTTGCTCCAACACTTCGTTGTGTACATGGTACTGGGGTTCAAACTCATGTGCTTGCACATGCCAGGGAAGCGCTGTAACCGCAGAGCCACTGCTCCAGCCCCGAAAAGTAATAGAGTTTTAAAAGGAACTATAAAATGCATAAAAGGTAAACAGATGAAAAAACCAAATGCAGATTAAATATCCGAACCCTGGGGCTAGAGCAGTGGCTCAGTGGTTCTGGTGCCTGCCTGGTATGCACAAGGATGCAACTTCAAACCCCAGCACTACATTGTCAGAGCAATGAAAGCCACATGAAAAAGTAAATAAAAAATTGATTTTGTTTCTCTCTCTCACTGTCTCTCTCTCTTAAAAAAATCTGAACCCTATCACAATTCATATTTGAAGAGATATAAGATTGGTCATACTATACATTGTTTTTTTTTTCTTTTACAAATGAAAGGCAAATGTTCTACCACTGAGCTACATCCTCAGCCCCAGAATATACACATTTAAAACAAGTCTGTATCCTAGACACTTCTATCCAAAGGTGATTCTGATTACCAGGGTTTAGAAGGTTTCCCTTTTAGTGGGCATGGTGGCACATGCCTGCAATCCCAGAGTCTTGAGAGGAAAGTGTTTTTCTTCTCTGATTATCAAGTAAAATTCTGAATTCTGGTAGGTGTTTCTTTGCTTTAAAATTATTTTTCACTGAATCATAATTTACACTGAGACACTTTTTTTTTTAAATTTTGTGGTATTGGAGAATGAACCTAGGGGTACTCTGCCCCTGATCTACGTCCCATCTTTTTTTTCATTTTGAGACAGTTCTTGGTAAATTGCTCAGGCTAGACTCGAACATGAAATCTACAGACTCCTGGCTACCTGGAATTATAGGTATAGTCTGATCCTCAAATACATCCCTTTTAAATGTACAGTTTGAGCTGAAAAACGTATACTCCTAAATGCAATATATGAACTTAAGACTAACCAGAGCATTGGATTCTGAAAACAGATCTGAGAAATCAGAAAGGGCAATGGTTTCCTGCCCCCTCCCCCACCTTTTTTTTTTTTTTTTTTTTTGGTGACACTGGGAAACCAGAGCCTTGCATGTGCTTTTGCAGCAGCTCTACCAACAAGCTATGTACCCCCCTTCCTTTCTTTTCTTTTTTTTTTTTTTAAGGAGAAAGAGGGGCAGGAAGAGAAAAAGAGAATCAATTTTATTTCGTTTTTCCTGTGGCTTTCATTGCTCCAACACTTCGCTGTGTACGTGGTGCTGGGGTTCGAACCACATCCCTGCCCATGCAAGGCAAGCACCGAGCCACCGCTTCAGCCCCGTGTTGTTGTTCTGGTGATTTAACCCAGGTTCTCCAGAGCACTGCTGGACAAGCACTCTATCACTGAGTTACCTACCCAGCCTGAGAGTGGTCTCCTTTCTAATTTAAAAACTGTCCATAAAAGACCATCACTCTTCTTTGCAATTGAACCCTGAAATTGAGATGATTAGTTTTTTGAAAAGGGAGTTGACAGTTTAAACATAAAGAGATGAATCCCAGGCCCTAAGGAGCATCTGATTTCAGTTACTAGCTTGAGGGAGGGTCCTTGGCAAATTAGACTGTCTTCTATGGCGTCCGTTTCTTCACCTGTGAATTGGGGGGAAATGGTAGTATCTGCTTTAAAGCCCTGCTGTCAGGGTTGAAACAGCGCATAGAAAATAATGCACGTTTAATATGTCCTAGTTATGAGATCGTGGTCTGCACTGTGGGTAGACTTGATGCCCCTTTGAAAAGACTGCCTTTGTTCTAGGGCAGTAATTCTCTAAACTTTTGATTTTAGGACCAATGTATGTGCTTAAAGTCAGAGGACTTTTTTTTGGGGGGGGGTTTTGGTTGGTGATTGAGCCCTGGGGTGATTAGCCACTGAGCCACATCCCCAGCCCTTTTTATATTTTGAGACAAGGCCTGGCTGAGGTTGCTGAGGCTGGCTTTGAATTTGCTATCACCCAGCCTTAGCCTCATGAGCTGCTGGGATTACAGGTGTGTGCCACCATGCCTGGCTAAAATCTGAGGACCTTAAAGAGCTTTTATTTATGTAGTTTATATCTATCAATGTGTACTGTATTATAAATTAAAACTGAGGGATTAAGTATATAGTCCACTGAGTTAGATCCATAGTACCCTCCTAAAAGAAAAAAAAAAAAAAACAAAACCTGAAAACAAACCCTATTCATTTATTTAAAAATAGTAGGAAATGGAGGCTGGAGCAGCAGCTCAGAGGGTATAATGCTTGCCTGGCATGCACGAGTACGCAGGTTCAAACCCCAGCACCACATACACAACCAAGTGTCTGAGCAACAAAGGCCACATGAAACACTAAATAAAATTGACTTTCTCTCTCTCTCTCTCTCTCACTGTCCCTCTCTTTAAAAAAAAAAAAAGAAAAAGAAAAGAAATAATCATTGTTATGAAAAATAACTTCCAGGATGAAAAAGTAGTAGAATTCATTATTTTACATTTTTTCAACTCTCTGTAATATCTGGTTTAACAGAACATAAGTAAATTCTCGTATCTGTCTCTGTGTTTAATCTCTTTTGATACATTGTTTTGGTGGAAGTAAATGAAGAAAACCCAACTTTATTCCAATTTGTAGATGGAAAAAGAAAGCATGCTTCAATAGCTTTTTCAATGCATTTTTTTTTAATCTACACCAAAACTTGACGTGGTAGTTTGTCAAAGCCTAGTTATAATGTGGAATTTGAAACTATATCCACAAACTTTTAAAACTTTGTTGTCTTAAAATTTGTTGGTCTCTGACATATTTTGAATCTTTTACAAAGTGCATGACTTTTTTTTTTTTTAGTACCAGCAATTGAACCCAGGTGTGCTTAACCACTGAGCCACGTCCCAGCCTGGGTTTTTTTTTTAATATTTTGAGACAGGGTCTTGCTAAGTTTCTTAGGGTCTAAGTTCCTGAGGCTGACTTTGAACTCACGATCCTTCTACCTCAGCCTCCCGAGTTGCTGGGATTATAGGTGTGTGCTACAATGCACACTCATGTTCAACCAGCCAAAGTGCATGACTTTTTAACATTACTCCTTGATTATTTGGAAAATACTGTTCGTTGAATGATTTAGCTCTTTAATGGAAACTTTGACAATTTTGTTATGATGTATAAAAATATTGGCATTTAATTATTAATTTTCTAATTAATATCATTAGAAAAGTCTTTATTGGGAAGCTGTCAAGCTTACTGCAGTAGATATGTGAGACAGAGACAGAGACTGAGAAGAGAGAATCAATTTTTATTGAGTTTTTCACATGGCTTTTGACGCTCTGATACTTAGTTGTGTACGTGGGTGCTGGGGTTTGAATCCGTGTAAGCGCATGCCAGGCAAGCGCTGTAACCACCAAGCCACTGCTGTAGCCCAGCTCTAAACTTCTGAGTTCGAGCCTCCTGCCTCATCCTGCTGAGTAGCATAGTGCACTACTGTGCTTCAAAATTTCAAATTTTCAAATGAAAGTTCAACATTTTTTATGGGCAACAAATAGTGTCTTCCTTGAAGTGACAGGCTTACCCCCTTTTTTTTTTTTTTTTTTTTGAGAGAGAGAGAGAATCAATTTTTATTGAGTTTTTCACATGGCTTTTGATGCTCTGACATTTAGTTGTGCACATGGGTGCTGGGGTTTGAACCCGTGTACTCGGGCATGCTGGGCAAACACCGTAACCACTGAGCCACTGCTTCAGCCTCCCCCCCCCCCATTAAGTTTTTGAGAAAATTTGTGCCAGATATACTCAAGTCTACATGACCTATGTCTGTTCAGTCTTTCTGATCAGTGTTCCATGCTACAAGCAACAAATTCATCACACAAATCAAATAATGGATCAACTGAGACAGTCATACTCAATGTGCAGAAGTGCTCTGTGAGTACTTTTCCATTCCACTTATCTAGTATTGAAAAGACATGCACTTACAAATCATGATTTAAAAAAAATTTTTTTTTTTTTTTTTTTTTTTTTTTTTTTGCAGTACTGGGGTTCAAACCCAGTGGTGCCCTATCACTGAGTTGCATCCCCAGGCCTTTTTATTTTATTTTATTTTTTTAAATTAAGAGAGAGGGACAGTGAGAGAGACAAAGAAACAACTTTATTTAGTTTTTCACATGGCTTTAGTTGCTCCAACACTCAGTTGTGTACGTGGTGCTGGGGTTTGAACCTGGGTCCTCGTGCTTACCAGGCAAGTGCCGAAACCACTGAGCCACCACTCCAGCCCAGTACTTTTTATTTTTATTTATTTTATTTTATTTTATTTTTTTGAAAAAGGGGACAGTGAGAGAGAGACATAGAGAATCAATTTTTATTTAGTTTTTCATAGGCTTTTGTTGCTCTGAGACTTGGTTGTAGATGTGGTGCTGGGGTTTGAACTCGCATACTTACGCATGCTGGGCAAACGCTGTAACTGCTGAGCCACCGCTCCAGCCCCCCCTTTTATTTTTTTAAATTCTGAGACAAGTCCAAGTTGCCCAGGTTGACCACCTCCAGAGTTGTTGGGATTATAGGCATGTGCCACCATGCCTGGCTAAAACTAATAATTTTTTTTTTTTTTTTTTTGAGAAGGACAGTGAGAGAGAGAATCAATTTTTATTGAGTCTTTTGTATGGCTTTTGTTGCTCTGCCACTTAGCTCCGTATGTGGTTGCCGGGGTTTGAACCTGTGCATGCCAGTCAAGCACCGTAACCACTGAGCCATCGCTCCAGCCCCTAAAACTAATAATCTTTAATGTTTCATTAATGATGTGCCTAAGTGAAACTAGCCTTTAAAAAAATTTTTTTTAACTTCAAGTACACGGTGAAGAACAATGACTTCTATCTAGTACAGTTTGATGGCATTACCTTGATTTATGCTAAGACAGTTTTAGTCAAATGATAATATGTGGGGGGGAGAGAGAGAGAGAGAATCAATTTTATTTAGTTTTTCATGTGGCTTTCATTGCCCTGACACTTCACTGTGTACGTGGCGCTGGGTTTTGAACCCACGTCCCTGCACATGTGAGGCAAGTGCTAAAACCGCTGAGCCACGGCTCCAGTCCCATCTTAGTATATCTTAGTGATATTATGAAAATAGTTTGATTGCAAACCCTCTGAAATAATCTCGGAATCTTGGGGGTCCTGAGAGGATGCGTTGCGAATCACTCTTCTAGGGAAAGAGACCAATTTTGGATATGTGGGATTGTAAGTCTTTAACAAAGTTAGTGGTACAGCTTTTATGTTTTATTATATGTATTAAGCTATATATTAGAGCTAACAATCTATTTTGCTGTGCTGAGCACTGTTCTAAGGATGAGTATTTCTGTTTAGTACTTCATTATTCAATTATGCCCAAAACAACTCTATACAGTAGATTTTTTGTTACCCCCATTTTTAAGAAGGGGAAGCAGAAGCATAGGACCTTAAGTGGCTAGCCTAAGGTGGCTAAGCTAACATCAGAGGCAAGTTCAGGAGACCGTGCTTTTCCTCAGTACTTCTGAGTGACCCAGCAAACCCCAGGAGGCTGGTCGCTGTTATCCACTGTGGGGAAATGGGAACACTTGGAAGTTTGCTTCTAGAAGAAAAGTGGACAGGGCACCTCGTCCTGACCTGCCTTCTGTCCTTTGCCCTGGCAGGATGACTTCTCGGGACCAGCTGGTGCAGCAGGTGTTGGGTGAGCTGCAGGAGGCTGTGGAGTCCGAGGGCCTGGAGGGACTCGTTAGCGCCGCCCTGGAGGCCAAGCAGGTGCTGTCTTCCTTCACCCTCCCCACCTGCCGGAAGGAGGGCCCTGGCCTCCAGGTGCTGGAGGTGGACCCGGTGGCCCTGAGCCTGTACCCGGAGGATGCTCCACGGAACATGCTGCCCCTGGTATGCAAGGGCGAGGGCAGCCTGCTGTTCGAGGCAGCCAGCATGCTGCTGTGGGGAGACGTGGGCCTCAGCCTGGAGCTGCGCGCCCGCACCGTGGTGGAGATGCTGCTGCACCGACACTATTACCTCCAGGGCATGATCGACTCCAAGGTGATGCTGCAGGCCGTGCGCTACTCCCTGTGCTCCGAGGAGTCCCCCGAGATGACCAGCCTGCCCTCCGCCACGCTGGAAGCCATCTTTGATGCGGACGTCAAGGCCACCTGCTTCCCTAGCAGCTTCTCCAACGTGTGGCACTTGTACGCCCTCGCCTCCATCCTCCAGCGCAACATATACTCCATCTACCCCATGCGCAACCTCAAGATCCGGCCCTACTTTAACCGCGTCATCCGGCCCCGTCGCTGCGACAGCATGCCCTCCACGCTGCACATCATGTGGGCGGGCCAGCCCCTCACCAGGCACCTCTTCCGCCATCAGTACTTTGCCCCAGTGGTAGGCTTGGAAGAGTTGGAGGCCGATGGTGCTCCCGGCCTGGTCCCCCGTTCTCCAGGTCTGGCCCCACTGCTGCCACCAGCCAAGACCCTGGAGCTGCTCAACCGTGAGCCTGGCCTCAGTTATTCCCACCTCTGTGAGCGCTACAGCATTACTAAGAGTACCTTCTACCGCTGGCGGCGGCAGTCCCAGGAGCATCGGCAGAAGGTGGCCACCCGCTTCTCAGCCAAGCACTTCCTGCAGGACAGCTTGCACCGAGGCGGGGTGGTGCCGTTGCAGCAGTTCCTCCAGCGATTCCCTGAGATCTCCCGCTCCACCTACTATGCCTGGAAACACGAGCTGCTGGGTGCTGGCACTGGCTGTACCCTAGCCACAGCCCCTAAGGAGGTGCTGGCTATGGAGGAGCTGGAGAAGCTACCCCGGGAGGGGTCTGCTGGGGAGCCCAGGGGCTCCCCACGGATGGTGTCAAACCCTGGAGTGGTCCTAATGCAGCGGGCCAAGTTGTACCTGGAGCATTGCATCTCCCTGAATACACTGGTACCCTACCGCTGCTTCAAACGCAGGTTTCCTGGCATCTCAAGGTCCACCTATTACAACTGGCGGCGAAAGGCCCTCCGGAGGAACCCCAGCTTCAAGCAAGCCCCAGCCCTCACAGCAGCAGGAACTCCCCAGTCAGAATCTGTTGGGGAAGGGGCCCTGCTCTCTTGGAAGGAAGAGGTAGGAGAGGGGCCAGGGAAAGCAACGGGGGAGGAGCCCCCCACCCCTCGGGAGCTCTTGCCCAGGAGGATGCCCCTGCCGGGTTGGCAAAGGCGCCTGCGCAGGGCTGCTCGCAAGCAGGTGCTGAGTGGGCATCTGCCCTTCTGTCGCTTCCGTCTCCGCTACCCTAGCCTGTCACCCTCCACCTTTTGGGTCTGGAGAAGTCTTGCCCAGGGCTGGCCCAGAGGCCTGTCCAAACTCCGGATGCAGGCCCCTTCTTTAGGCAAAGCCGGGAAGGAGGTGGAGGAGAAACACAAGGAAGCTGGCAGGAATGAGACGGCAGTGCCGGAGGGAGCTTCTTCAGGAAAGGATCCTGAAGAGGTCCAGGGAGGGCCTCCCGGAGAGGAGCCTCTGGGAGAGGGAGCTACAGCTCAAGGTGGACCCCATAATGGGTCCCCGTCAAGCCATCCTGTGGAAGCAGGGGCAGGTGGCAAGGATGGCCAGGCGCTGGTGATGGACATACTCACTTCCACAAAGTTCAAGGCCCAGGCCAAGCTGTTCTTGCAGAAGCGATTCCAGTCCAAGAGCTTCCCCTCATACAAGGAGTTCAGCGCCCTTTTCCCACACACCGCCCGCTCCACCTACTACATGTGGAAGCGGGCACTCTATGAAGGCCTCACCCTGGTGGATGGCTGATGGGGAGGTGCAAGAGGAGCTGTGGAGGAAGGGGGACCAGTTTGGAGAGGGTCAGGGACCTGAGTGTCCCCCGGCTTGGCTAGGATGCCCTTCGCTATGGCTCCCACAGTGTCTGCCCTGACTCCAAGGGTATATTTGCTTTATTTTCTGGCTCCAGGGCAGAGAGAACCAGAAATCGGCCATCTGGTCCCTTGTAGAAAGCTGTAGGAACACAGATGTTCTCTTTGGTTGTTTGCTGGTCATATTTTTATTGTGTTTTAGTTTTTGTTTTGATTTGAGAGGGTTGGCTGAACCCGCTTGCTGGCATCAGAAGCTTTAAAGCTGTTTGGAGGATATAGAGAGTTGGGTTAGCTAAAGCTGTTTTCCAGCCTTTCCTGGGCACAAGAGGAGTACTACAGCTTAGTCATCTGTCCTGGTGGGCAGCATATATGTCTTCATTTTCTTTGGGGAGGTGGGAACCTCTTTACTCAAAGATGTATCCCAAAATAACATTTGAATTGAATCTGGGGCAGGCTTGTGCCTCCTGTCCCCGATGGAGAAGGTGCCAGGCTCAACATGAGCAGCAGCAGGGTGCCTAGGAAGTCATGGATGACCTCTAAGGGAAGGCCCTGAGGAACCCAAGTCCCCTGAGCTGCAGCCTGTCCCATGCAAAGGAATGTGGAAAGGGGTGGGAGGAAGGTCTGATTCTTCTGTTGGGGACACCCACAACCTCTACCAGCCTGGCTGGCTAGTGGGGACCCTGCCTTTCTGCAGAACCTCCACTCGGAGCCTGAGCTCCATTTTCAGTGAGAGTCAACAAGGTGGCCAGGCAGGTGGGGACTGAATTTGCATTGTCAAATAGGCCAGAAAACCAAACAAATAAAGTGATGTGGTACCCACTGCCCTTGGTGTCTGGAATTTGTTCTACTAGGATGTGACTGCCTATTCCCCTGTTCCTCTTTGGTTTAAGGGGATTGAGAGTGACCATTTCTTTTTCTCTTGGTAGGACATATACAGGACAGGAGCATGTTCCTTTCAGATTTGTGATAGCAATCTGCAGCCAGCAGATGGCAATCTGGTGCCACAAGAAGCAGAGTGTGTTCTCTGTGCACAGCCCAACTGATTTGGCCATCACAGGGTGACTTCAACCTCCCACCTGAGTCTACTCTAACTTGAAGTCCTCCGAGGCCTGGTGCTGTGGGTCTAAAAACCATATTGGGGCTGGTGGAGCACTTGCCTAGTACTTGTGAGGCCCTGGGTTCAGTTCCTGGCACTGCAAACAAAGACCAACCACCAACACACTGGATTGCCACACTGTCAGGAGTGCAGATTCCAGGGCCCCACCTAGATCCACCGAGTCCCACCTTGGACATGGAGAGGAAGCGTATGCACATGGGTGAATTATCTAGCCTGGCTGTGCCTCAGTTTTTCCATCTGGAGATGGGATTACTAGATGTGCTTGGTTCTAGCAACCATGGTGACCAGCAGAGAACCCTTGAGTTCAAATCCCACTTTCTAGGGAGAAACTAAGTTCCAAGAGGACGCTCGTTCAGGGTTGTCTTCTAGGTTAAGAGACACAGTTGTGTCCCAAGACAGGAAGTTCCTTTTGTCAGAGGTCATAACTAAACCATAAACCTATGGCAGAAATTTTAGCTTCTGTTGGAAAAAAAAAAGTTAAAATGGTATGTCAGTATTTATTGATTTAGGAAAGGTTTTATAAATACAAATTATTCTTGTGCAGAAAAGCCGTTTCCTTTATAATCGGCTTAGGAAGGCAGGGATACCTAAGCTGTGACCATATTTGTTAAGAATGTTTCATGCTGATTTTGAAGTTGGCATTTGTTGAAATTTGCATTTTTTCCCCTGCACCACTTTCTGTCTTAGATGCAGATGTGGGAAGAAATTCCAGTAAAAGACAAACGTGTGAATAAAGAAGGAAAGCGGAATGTGTGAAGTTAGCTTTATATCTATTTCCAACAGTCTGTGTGCAATAACTGGTTGCAAAAATTTTATTTTTAAGTGGTTGGTACCAGGGATTGAACCCAGTGCACTCTACCACTGAGCTACATACCCAGCCCTTTTTATTTTTTTAAAACACTGAGACAGGGTCTTGCCAAGTTGCTGAAGCTAACCTTGAACTTCCTGCCTTAGCTTCCCCAGTCACTGGAGTTACAGATGTGCACCATTGTGCCTGGCTTGCAAAAATTTTAAATATAAAAATTTCACTGGCTGGGTGTGGTGGTGCCTGCCTGTAACCCCAGTGGCTCAGGAGGCTGAGGCAGAAGAATAGCGAGTTCAAAGCCAGCCTCAGCAACTTAGTGAGGCTCTAAGCAATTTAGTGAGACTGTCTTAAAAAAAAAAAAGTTTTCACTATGGAAAACCAACTGGAGGCAGGCACAGTGGTGCATGCCTGTAATCCCAGTGACTTGAAAGGCTAAAGCAAGAGGATTGCAAGTTCAAAGCCAGCCTCAGCAACATAGGTTTCTCAGCCTAAGAAACTTAGCAAGACCCCGTCTCAAAAAGGATTGGAAATGTGGCTCACTGGCAAGTGCCTCTAGGTTCAATCCTTGGTACGAAAAAAACAAATAAAAAACCAACTGGAGGAAAATGAATATAATTATTCTTATCTCTACATTTACCTCTGAGGAAAGGGGTCCTTTACTTATGTGGAGATCATCCTTATCTACAGCTCCAGCATCCAGTTATTGGTTGAGCTAGCCAGGAAGTCAAAACGTCCTCTTTCCCTGCATCTCCACCCCAGCAGGACCCTAGGAACACTGTAGGCTTCACAAGAGTGCATACTGATTTGTCTGCTCCATCCCCCTCTCTTGCGCCTGAGTACAGCTCTCAGTCAGGTTCCCCTGGCTAGCCCAAGTCTGGTCCAATCATCTGGCTGAGATATTAGTCAGCTTTGGTTACCTGGGGACCTGGCAGATATAACAGACTCCTGTCCCACAGTCTCTGATAATCTGTGGCCTACGCTATAAATTAAGGAGATAGTCATTTGGCCCCAAGTCTTGCATTTCCCCAGGCTTTGGATTCTAGGCAGCTGTGTCTTCCATAAGAAGTGAAGAGTGCAGTAGGATCACAAGGAAGGACATTGCTGCCTGGCATCTCAGCTCATCCTGGCCACCCTCCCAACTTGCAGCTGCTTGAGGCTCACTCTGAACCCAAGGCTCTGAGCTGAAGCCTCACCCCCAGCCCTTGAGATGAATGAATCTTACAGCCAGAAGCCAGGGTCACCTGAGGGGAGATGGAGGCTTTTCGCATAGACCCCTAGGCGGTATACAATCCTCAAAGAGCTGGGGATACAGCTCAGTGGTAGAAGGCTTATCTAGCATGCGCAAAGCCCTGGGTTCAATCCCTAGCACTTAAAAACTCAGTTTGGCATCTGTCACGCGTGCTGGAAGGCAGAGAAGCAAAGCTTAGGATGTGCTTTGCAGGAGAACCTGTTCCAACTCTGGGTGCTGCTGTCCCACTTCTCACAGGATTTCTCCCCAACCCTGGTGAGTGACACTCAGGTCACCTGTAGGATGTCACTGGCAGGTTCATAAGTGTTGGTTTAATCTCATGGAAGAGGAAGGAAGCTTTTAGGGAGATGGGAAGCTGTAGAAAATAGGTTTGATGGTATAATTTTTTCCCCCACAGAAATGACTTTGAAAATAGCATGAAATCCTCTTAACTCTTATGGCTCCTTTGTGCTAGGCAGAGAGCAGGGTGTGGGGTGGGGAATAGGAGATTGAAGGCAGCCAGGAGGAGAGGGCACCCTCTGCCTGGGCTGACCACTGCTGTGGCAGAAGGTAGAAAGGCCACAGGGCTCCTCCCCAGTGCCTCCCCCTGTTCCTGACAGTAGCCCTCGGTCCAGGAGGAGGGAAAGCACAGGGACTGGGAGTCAGGGAGACTCCAGAGGGCAGTGAGGGGCTCTGGGTTCCCTCCTTCCCAAACCAGCCTGGCTCAGAGGGCTGCCTCTGTGGGTCTGTGTCTTGAGTGTTTGATACTTTCAGGCTCCTTGCCTTTGGGCAGAGTTATCTGTTGTCACCTAAGGCAGAATTAGGGCACAGCTAGGTTTCAGGCCAGTATGCAGGACAGGTGCTGCTGGCTATAGGGGCCACAAATCCTCAGAGCTTGGCTCTGTGGGGATAGGATGGAATATCTTCAGGATGTTCAGTACTTCATTTATTCCATCCACATTTGTTGAGGCCTGGGAGTGAGGGAAGGAAGGTTACAGAGCTTAACAAGATCTGACCTGCTGGATTGTTTATTAATTTTGATTACATAACTGGTTCTCAATCCTAGGTCCAAGGATTCTCAGGGATCCGATTACATGTTTGCATTTTATGTCTTCTTTCAGAATTTTAAAAAATCTTATCAAATCAAGACAGAACCCTTCACAATGATACTTTGCCTCTGAAAGATCCTTTTATGCAGTAAGACTTTGGTTTTTAAAGTCAGTTTTTCACTGGGCAGGGTGGCACATTCCTGTAACCCCAGTGATTTGGGAGGCTGAGGCAGGAGGATTGCAAGTTCAAAGCCAGTCCCAACAACATAGCAAAAGCCTGTCTCAAAATAAAAAATTATGGCTGGGGATGTGACTCAGTGGTTAAACACCTCTAGATTGAATTCCTAGTACCAAAAAAAAAAAAGTTTTTTTCCCAATCCAGGTAGGTCCTCAGGTCCTCATAATATAAAATGCAACAGAGGATTGACTTGAAGGATATTTTTTAAAAGAGAGGGATGGAAAGAATAAATTTCAGTTTTTCATGTGGTTTTTACTGCTCTCACATGCAGATTTGAACCCGTGCCCACGTTCATGGCACTTAGGCACCAAAACCACTGAGCCACCACTCCAGCCCTAAGGCTTCCAGGATTGAAGAAAAAGTCTTCCATGGGCAGAGCTTCACAGCTTAGCTCCAGTGTAGCCTGGCTCTGCTGAGGATTGGGAGGGACTTGCGAAAGAGCCTCTTAAAAAACTTAGCCCAGGGGCTGGAGTGGTGGCTCAGTGGTTACAGCTTTTGCCTGGCATGCGAGAGTACGAAAGTTTGAGCCCCAGCACCACATACACAACTAAGTGTCCCAGGAATGAAGCTCATATGAAAAACTAAATAAAGATTGCTTCTTTCTCTTTCTCTCTCTCTCACTGTCCCCTCTTTCTTTAAAAACAAAAAACAAAAAAAAAAAAAACAGCCCAGTGAGTGAGCAAGTTGGGGAGGAAAAGAGGATACTAGGCCTGGAGAAAGCCCATGAAGGTAGGCTTTGATTCAATCATTTGGCCCCTGGCACTTTGAGACCCAAAACTATTCAAAATATCAGGTTCAAGAAAAATGAGCACCCGACCCCACCCCCACCGCTCAGGAAAGGAAATTTTTAATTTCAAATCTAACCAAGTGATTTCTCTCGCCATCCCTCTTAAGAAAAAGATCAAAATAATCGTTTTATAGTGGGGAGACTTGGCAGACACTAATGAAGCCAAGCAATTGAGGTTAACCACACCAGCGATAAGACATAACTGCTGTGGAATTCTTGCCAGAAATTTATAACCTCGATCTAATCCTGAGAAAATATCAGACCAGCTAAAATTGAGAGACATTCTGCATTGTGACTAGACAGTACTCTTCAAAATTGTCCAGGTTGGGATTGGAGATGTGGCTCAGAAATAGAATGCTTGCCTAGCATACACAAAGCCCTGGGTTCCATCCCCAGTAACACACACACACACAAAAGTGTCCAGGTCATGTAAGACAAAACCAAGAAACTGTCACTGGGTGCAGTGGCTCATGCCTGTAATCCCAGCGGCTCAGGAGGCTGAGGCAGGAGAATCACAAATTCAAAGCCAGCTTCAGCAATTTAGTGAGGCCCTAAGCAACTTAGAGACACCTTGTCTCAAAATAAAAAATAAAAAGAGAGGAGGATATAGATTAGTTAAGCACCCCTGGGTTCAATACCCGGTACCACAAAAACAAAACACAACAACCGAGAAACTGTCAGAGATTGGAGGAAACTAAGGACATCAGACAATTCAACGTGATGCTCACTCTCAATTGGACCCATATGGGGAAAAAAGGCTTTGGGGAAAAAAATTGGAGAAACATGGATGAGCACTGTAGTTTAGTTAATAGTATCGTGCCATTATTTCCTGGTTATTATCATTTTACTATACTGATGTGAATTGACATTAGGGAAATTAAGTAAAGGGCATTTGGGAATTCTCTGAACTATGCCTGTAGCTTTTATACAGGCCTAAAGTTATTTCAAATAAAAAGTTAAAAAGATCGTTAACACGGCTTTGAAGGTCTAGTGTGGTGTATCCTCTTCCTTGGTCTCCAACCACTCTTCGAGTATGACAGCTGTACAAACACAAAACCCTGTTTGCTTCACTTTGCTTTTTGCAGTACCCAGGGCCTCATGCATGCTAGGCAAGTGCTCTGTCACAGAGTCACATCTCCAGTCCTTTTCGTTTTGATACAGTGTCTCACTAAATTCAAGACTGACCTTGCATTTACTAACCTCCTATCTCAACCACCTGAGTAGGTGGGATTACAGAGTGCACCCCCCAGCAGACTCTATTTTTTTTTTTTTTTTAAAGAGAGGGAGAGTGAGAGAGACAGAGAAAGAGAGGAACAACTTTATTGAGTTTTTCACATGGCCTTAGTTGCTCCAACACTCAGTTGTGTACGTGGTGCTGGGGTTTGAACCCGGGTCCTCGTGCTTGCCAGGCAAGCGCCGAAACCGCTGAGCCACAGCTCCAGCCCCTCTATTTTTTTTTTTTAAGAGAGAAACAACTTTATTTAGTTTTTCACATGGTCTTCATTGCTCCGGCCCTTAGTTGTGTACGTGGAGCTGGGGTTTGAACCCGGGTCCTCGTGCTTGCCAGGCAAGCGCCGAAACCGCTGAGCCACCGCTCCAGCTCTCTATTTTTTTTTTTTAAAGAAAGGGACAGGAGTTGGGGATTTAACTCAGTGGCAGAGGACTTGCCTAGCACTAGCATGCATAAGGCTCTAAGTTCTGTCCTCAGCCCTAAAAAAGAGAGAGAGAGAGAGAGGGACAGTGGGGCTGGAGCAGTGGCTCAGCAGTTACAGCGAGCGCTTGCCTGGCATAAGCAAGGATTTGGGTTTGAACCCAGAACCACATACACAGCAAAGTGTTGGAGCAATGAGGGTGACATGAAAAACTAAATAAAATTGATTCTTTCTCTCTTACTGACTAAAGTCTTGGGCAGGTGATTTCTTAAAAAAAAAAAAAAAGAGGGTGGGGGGACAGTGAGAGAAAGAATCATTTTTATTTAGTTTTTTCATGTAACCCTCATTGCTCAGACACTTCGTTGTGTGCTGGGGTTCGAACCTATGTCCTTGGCTGGGATTTCTATCTTGAAGCTGTGGAGTTACAATCAAGTCTCACTTCCTAAGCAAAAAGTAGCATTTTTTTTTTTCTTTTAAAGAGAGAAGGAGAGAATCAATTTTATTTATTTTTCCATCTGGCCTTTGTTTCTCTGGCACTTAGTTGTGTAGGTGGTGCTGGGGTTTGAACCTGGGTCCTCTCATGCATGCCAGGCAAAGCACTCCAACTGCTGAGTCACCGCTCCAGCCCCAAAGTAGCATCCTTATGGTCCAACATCCAATCACAGCGTCTAAAAACTCCTCTCTGCATCCTCAGGGGTCTCTGAGAAATAGGACTTCCTGGGTCTCCTCCCTTATCAGAGATATTTGGGTTCATTTATTAGGTACCTACTAAGGATCAGCTGGGGTCCTGGACCTTAGGTTGAACAAAATCTGGGTAGGAGAGGAGCTGGCAGCACCTCAGATACACAAACTATAATGATGTGCAAGTTTACCTTGAAGCCTGTACTAAGTGGAAGACTTAATTAAATTAAACCTAAATTTAATTTAATTTAATAGAATTAAATGTGCCTGGGGAAGGGAGGCAGCTTCTGCATGGAGGAAGAATTTGTAAGCGGGAGAGAGAATCGTAGATTAAAAACACACCTGGCACAAAGGGAGGGAGATCATCGGTCCTTGGGAATGGCAAATACGGTGGACAGAGGAAGAGGCCACAGTGGGCTGTACCGCAGGTTTGTAACCTGAGGTGGTCCTGGGGGCTGTGGACCTGACCAGATATTCTGTATGAAACTGTGTGTGCAGGTGTGCATTTTTCTGGGGAGGATCCTCAGCTGCCATCAAATTCTCAAAGGGGTCTGTGTCACCAAAGAGATGAAGTACATTGTTTCCGGGTGCATGCGGTGGTGCATGCCTGTAATCCCAGTGACTGGGGAGGCTGAGAAAGGAGGATTACAAGTTCAAAGCCAGCCTCGGCAACTCAGCGAGGAACTAAGCAACTTAGTGAGACCCTGGTTAAAAGAAAAAATAAAAAGGGCTGGGCATGTGGCTCAGTGGTTAAGCACCTCTGTGTTGAATCCCTGGTACGAAAAAAAAAAGGTCTACTGTTAGAAGAAATGGTTACTGTTGTTCCCTCCTACCCAGCTTCCGGGGTTCTGGCCAGGCCCCTCTTCTCTGCTCCTCAACAGTGCTGGTTCTCCCTGTCTCTATCATGTCTTCCCTGCATCTCCCCAGCAGCTCTCAGCAGCTGGGCCATCTCTGAAGTCTTAGAAGTCCCTCGGCTCCCAGGTGGGGAGTCAGTGTGTTTTCCTGCCCAAGCATCACACCTACTGCCTTCCGCTCCTAACTGACAATATTCTCCTTCCACCCTTTCCCTCTCCTGAAGCAGCTCTCAAATGTCATCTCTGAGTGATGAGCAATGTCCCAGTTGCCAAATCTGAAGTCACCTCAGGGCACCTCCTCCTCTTTCTTCTCTTCCCCCTCATCTTCTGAAAAGCTCCTCTCTCTTGACCTCCCTGACATGGCACCTGCCTATCCCTGACTTTTAATACTGCGGCTTTCCTGACTTTTCAGTGTTTCCTTACCTTTAAAATTGCAAGGTGTTTTTTGTTGTTGTTTTTGGTACTGGGAATTGAACCCCGGGGTGCTTAACCACTGAGCCATAACCCCCTTTTTTATGTTTTAAAATGTGGGTAATGCACGCTCATGGGGACAGAAGTCAAATGGAACAAAAGAACATGCAGTGAAAGTTACTTCTTCCGTCCCTGATTATTGCCCCAGATCTCTCCCCAGGCGCAAATGTGCATAAAACACCCTCTGATATTCTTCTAGAACTGTCCAGTATAGTAGCATGTGACTATTGAGCACTAGAAATGTGGCTGTTTGAATTGAGTTGAGATGTGTTGCAGTGTAAGGTACTTACCAGAGTTCAGAGACTTAGTACAAAAAAATACATAGATAAAGATTTCATTAATATTTTTAGAATATTGAGCTGTGCACAGTGGTGCAACTTGGGAGGCTGATGCAGGAGGACCATAAGTTTGAGGCCAGCCTTAACAACTTAGTGAGGCCCTGTTTCAAGATATACAAAAATGAAGAGAAAGAGAGAGAGAATGGAGGAAGAAAGGAAGGAGCGAATCAGAGATGTAGCTCAGTGGTAGAGCACCTCTGGATTCAATCTTCAGTACCACTCCTCCATAAAAAGAATTGATTAAATATTGAAATGATAATATTTTTGTTATGTTGGTATATATAAAGTATACTAATAGTAACATCACCTGTCACTGTTTTTTGTGGGTTTTTGTTTGTTTGTTTGTTTGTTTTTTAGTACCAGGGATTGAACCCAGGGCTGCTCAACCACTGAGCAGCATCCCCAGTCCTTTTTTATTTTTTACTTTGAGACAGGGTCTCACTAAGTTGCTTAGGGTCTCACTAAATTGCTGGGGGCTGGAGCGGTGGCTCAGAGGTTATGGTGCTTGCCTGGCATGCCTGAGGACCCAAGTTCAAACCCCAGCACCACATACACAGCCGAGTCTCAGAGCACCAAAAGACACATGAAAAACTAAACAAAATTGATTCTCTCATTTAAAAAAAAAATTGCTGAGGCTGGACTCGAACTTACGGTCCTTGCTGGGATTTCAGGCGTGCGCCGCCGTGCCTGGCAATCCTGCCCATTCTTGAGTGCTCGGTGTAATGGCGTGAAATACTCGTGTTGTTGTGCAGCTTACCTTCAGAACTTTTTCATCTTGCAAAACTGAAAGTGCTGGCTTGTTAAGCAACAACTCCCCACTCCTCCCTCTGGTCCTGGTTCAGGAAGAGGCCGCTATTTCCACTAGGTGAGGGGCAGATGTGAGTTGGCAGAGGGCTGCACAGAGGATACCTAATTGAACTGTACCTTGGAAGATTTTATTTTTTAATCATTTGGAGGAAAATAAGATCAGGGAGTAGAGGTAAATCAGGGCGTTTGGGCAGGGGGAGAGCCTGCGGGGTGGTGGGGTGCAGATCTGGGTCTTCTCTTGCTGCCAGTGGAGTCTGCCCAGGCCTGCTTTGGTCTCTGGCTATGGGAGGGTGGGTGGCGGAGCTGAGGAACTCTGGCAGGGAAGCCATTTAGGCTTCAGTCTGCTGGAGGTAACTTTATTTTTTTTTTTTTTCTTTTTTTTTTTTTGGAGGTAACTAAACAAATTCCATAGAGCAGTTACTAGATATGCAATGCTGTTATTGGAGCCATGTGAGTATTAATTTATGCAGAATTCACAGTCACCCTGACAGTAGCACCACCAGGATCTTCATTTTCCAGATGCGCTTGCACAGAAGCAGGGGATGGGGCTTGAACTGGGCGGTCTGGCTCCAAGGAGGTGGTGCTTTCAGCCACTGAGATGCGGCATATCTCTGGCTATCTGAGCAGAAGTGTTAGGGACAGTACTGAGGGCAGCCAGTGGGGAAATGGCTAGGAGTTGGCTTTAGTTGGGATGAGGGCTGTGGGTGAGCCTGGAACCACAGCTGGTTCCCAGAGGCTACCACTCACTGAGCTGAGGACCTTTGTCCTCAGTCTCCCTGTGTGTAAAATGAGGACAGGAGTGTCTGCCTCTGTGATAGACAGTCCCTGTGAAGGTCCTTTGTGCATTAAGGTGCTCTGGCAACATAGCCTTCTCTCGCCCCACCCACTGGTGCAAACTTGAACCCACAATGTGTCCCCTTTGTGCCCTTCCTGGCTGTCCCCAGTGGCATGGCAGGGGTGGGGGGATCCTGCTTATAGGAGTTTCTGTAATTTCCGCCAAGAGCTGGAAGTGGCTTTGAAGCCTGCCTGGCTCTTGAGAGGGAAAGAGGGAGAGACAGTTCAAGGGATGTAGATTGGAAGTGTTTGGGAATGCAGACAGGCTGCACTGCACGAGAGAGCACTTTTATTTTTGTTCCCAACATCTGAGTCTCCCCATGGGGGCTCTCCAGCCCAGAGTAGCACCTCCCTCTGCGACAGAGAGGATGTGAGAGCCCCTGGGGGGCTTGGGGCAGTCTAAAGCAAGGTTGTCACCCTCTGGCTCCACTCAGGCCATGAAACCAAAAATAGAAGGGCCAAGGTATCAGCCCTAGGGAGGGGCTGGCTGGGGACTCCTTTGAAGCAGGACTGGGCCTGGGAAGGAAGGCTGAGGGAAGCTAGCCTGTTAATATGCACAGGGTGGCAGCAGCAGTTGTCCCTGGGATTTCTGTGTCTCTGTGGCAGACAGGCATCACCAGCTTAGTTCAGCAACTCCAGGGCGTTGAGAAGCAAGGCCTCATCTTGGCTATAGCCGGCTGTGTGACACTGTGACACTCATCTCCTTCTCTGGGCCTGTTATCTCTTCCATCGTATGAGGGACTGACTTGCTCACCTCCAGGACTTGGCCATGTCCTCTGTCCCAGCGATGCCTGCTCATGGTCACCTTCTGAGTGGGACTTGGCCTGGCTGAGCCCAGGACATGTGCTGACACCACCTCTGGAACTCAGCAGGGACATAGGGCACATTGGAGAGTGGTGGGTTTGCCCAGAGCCCCCTCCGTGGGGAACTTGCTCAGGAAGGGAAGAGGCTGAGCACGCTGGGCAGTGGGTGTCCTCTGGACAGGTGGCCAGGTGGCACTGGGGATGTTTAATCAGCAGATCAGCTCTGACTGGGACGTTGCATCTGGGGAGAGGCTGCTGTGGCAGCTGCTTGTCCTTCAGTTCTGGGGTGGGTCCTAGGGAGAGGCCAGGAAAGCTGCAAGGAAAGTGTTTGGAGGGTTTGGCTCAGGACAGTGCCTATTTATTACCTGCATTGAAATATGTCACTGTCTTGACAACCTGTGTGACTGTTCGGCGACCTGCTGTCCATCAGCTTGTTTATGGGGTGGGAGGGTCAGAGAAGGCTGCTGGGGCCCTGTGAGCCAGTTTCTAGTCATTTCCACCATCAGAAAAATTCCTTTCATTCCTAGTGGGGACTGGTCAGTGTTCTTACTTTCCCGCCCCGGACCCTGCCACCCATGGGGCACCCCTTCTTCCCTGGGGCTGGGGTACAGTGAAGTGAGACTTTTTCCTCTTATTCCTTCCCACTTTTTTTTTTTTTTTTTTTTTTTAAAGAGAGAGGGACAGTGAGAGAGAGAGAGAGAGAAAGAGAGAATCAATTTAATTTAGTTTTTCATGTGACTTTCGTTGCTCCAATACTTTGTTGTGTACATGGTGCTGGGGTTTGAACTCACGTACTTGCACATGCTAGGCAAGCGCCACTGAGCCATCGCTCCAGCTCCACTCCTTCCCACTTTGGACAGGAGCTGGACTGCAGTTGCTGACCACAGGCCAGGTGGTCTCAGTTACCTGCTCCTCTGTGGCCACCTTGTTCAGCCCTTGCTACCCTGAGTGCACTCCCCCACCACAAATTCCCCTCGCCACCCCTTGTCATCTAGGCCAGGGCCTTTCCCACCATGTCCCTGCTTGGCTGTGAAGGAGTTGGGAGGCAGGGGCAGGAGGAGCAGGTGCAGTAAGTAGTTGGAAAGGGGAGACCCTGGGTTCTTGGTGCAGGGCCCCTGCTCTGCCGGCTGCCACGACTTCCCTGTGCAGCAATATCGGTTTCTATTTTAAACAGTTTGGGTTGGTTGCTTCCCTGCCTTCCTGCTGTGTGTTTATAGTGAGGAAAATAATTGGTAATATTTGCACAGATGTGCTGGCACTGCAGCTCATCACCGGCACCTTTACCCAGGGGACTCTCCCTGCCCCCAGCCTCTCTCCCAGCCTGAAGGGGAGGAACTAAAGCCCCCACAGGCCTCCCAGGAGCCTCAGGCAAGAGGTGCAGGCAGAGCTGGGGAACAGGAGGCCTAAAGCGCCCCAGGCATGCCAGAGGCAGGCCTCATCCTGGAGCCAGGAGTGTGACTGCTGCCTGTGCCCCAAGGATGTAGGACAAGCCTAGGCTCCACAGGACCGGCCCTTCATAGGGGAGGCAGAGGGCAGGAGAAGGCTCCAGGCCTCAGTTTAGGTACTAGTTTCTCCATAGAAACTGCTGAGAGTAGGGATGGAGGTGAAAGGGGAAGGACAGGACCCAGATCAAAAACGGTAAATCAAGCTGGACGATGTGGCGCTTCTTGTAGTCCCAGCCACTCTGGAGGTTCAGGCAGGAGGATGGTTTAAACCCGGAAGTCCAGGACTGCCAGACCAGCCTGGGCTACATAGTAAGACCCCATCTCAAAAATAAGTAAAAATAAATAGGTAATTATTTGGCTTCTCCGTCTCAAGGCCTGGAATAGTTTAATAATTTCGGAAGGAAATGGGAATTGCCTCGGCTGTGAGGCAGCCTGCTTAGCACAAGCAGGGCCCATTCCAGGCCCAAACTGGGGTTGTCCTCTAGGGTCAGGAGCAGCAGAAACAACAATAGAGGTCAGTACTGGAGGAACATGGGGCGCAGGTAAGGAGATGGCAGGCACGGACAGCAGGAGGCCCAGAGGGCAGCAGGTGTTACAGAAAAGTTTATTATCAGGATAAATAAATACAACCAGGGGACATTAAAACTGCCAGTGATGCAGGGAGTGGAGGGCTGGGCAATGCGTGAGATGGGGGAGGATGGGGGACCAGGGGTGGTCTGTGGTAGAGCAATGGCCCCAGCAGGCACTGGATGGGGCATGGGAGTGACCACAGCCCCCAACTCTTGCTTAAATCCTCCTGTAACTTGAGCCCATATAGGCCTGCCTTCCCAAAGCGCGGCCTCCTTGCGTGCCTGATGGGCAGGTGTCAAGAGCAACCCCTGGGTATCAGTGAAGGTGTCCCCAGGCTGGCGGGAGGCCCACCACTGAACCCTCAGCATTCAGAGAGGTCTTTGAGATATCCGCTCAACCTTCCTCAGGCTTGCAGAGTGCTCAGAAATGGCTGCCATTTGGCTCCAGCCTGAAGGTTTCAGGCAGAATCCAAATAGCTTAGAAACCCTCGTGGGAGGCTCTTGCCACACCCCTGCCCCCAATACAAGGAGTTATGTGGAAACAATTCCCTTAGGAGGATTCTACTCATCTTTCTGGGCCTTGCTTGGAGGATACCTCCCCTGGAGAGGCCCTCCTGAGCATGGCGGCTGCTCAGCAGCCCCCTCTCCCTGGTCCTGCCACACTCCACTACTCCCCAGACCCTTTCCTCGCCATCTTTCCTGCAGGCTGGATTGAGGGCCCTGTGGCTGGGGTGCTGAGGGCATGCTCTCTCAGTCTCCCTGGAAGGGTACCTGCTCAGGGAAAAGCGCTTGCCTTTAGTTCTTACAGAGGTGCTCCAGGACCCTGCCCCTGCTTCAGAGTTTACATGCTGAGACTCTGCTGCTCTATCCAGGATCTAGTGTCTTACTTGCTCACTAGGGAGATAAACAGCTCCCAGAATCAGACACAGGGGTACCTGGGTCTCCATGTTTCTGACTGACTGGGTTGCGGTGTCAGGGGGCTAGAGAGCAGAGCTAGGAGAAGCTGCTCAGGCTGTTCTCAGGTGAAGACCCCTTTGGGCTAAAAGGAGGAGGCCAGGATCCCTGTCCCTGGAACCTCCTGCTCCGTCTCTGTGGGGAGGTTGGAGAGTGGGTGGCAGCTGCCTGCAGGGCGGGAGAATGGACAGAATGGATGAGCTAGGCCTTGTGAAGCATGGTGGACAGCCCTGACCTTCTTGCTTCCCACTGGTGGCCTGGTCCCTGGCCTACTCCGGGACTGGGAGCAGTGGGTGGGAAGAAGTGAAGGCTGAGCTCTGTGTGCTGGAGACCTGGAGACTGGAGCCTTCCCTCCACAAGCCACTCTCACGGGTTCTCTCTGGGGGTCCAGGGCTCTCCATAGTCTGCAGCTCAAAGCCCGGCTGCTTCCTCAGGTAGGCCAGGGAATCAGGATGCAGGCTCTACTGGCCACTAGCCATGGCCATTCTGGGACATGTAAGCTGCCAGAGCCACCACCACAGCCACGTAGAGACCGGCCCCCACGGCGATGGAGAGTGTGGCCAGGAAAAGGG
Source organism: Aplodontia rufa (assembly GCA_004027875.1). Taxonomy (NCBI): domain Eukaryota; kingdom Metazoa; phylum Chordata; class Mammalia; order Rodentia; family Aplodontiidae; genus Aplodontia; species Aplodontia rufa. The sequence continues at coordinate 38,014 of PVKS010019083.1, forward strand.
CCCGGCGGGAGGTGGTGCTGGCCAGGTGGAAGTCCCCTTTGGAGATGGCCTTGCTGGTCTAGGGAGAGAGACATGCTAGTGTAAAGGAGCAGCTCCATGCCAGCAAAACAACCCAGCCGGCCAGGCCCTTGACCCCATCCTGCAGATGGGGGTACCAAGCCCTCCAGTGCAGGGAGGTGGCCAGGGAAGCAGCCATGGGCTGCAGGTGTACTTACCCCCTGGGAGAAGTAGAAGGCAGCAATGCCCAGCGGCCAGAAGCAGCAGAGCATGGAGAAGAGGGTGAGACCCAGGTGGTCCCGGGGGGGCAGCGTGAGGAAGTTACCTTCTTCGCTCTCACTCTCTGTTGAGGTTGCCTCACTCTGTGGAATAGTGGGGTCACCCCAGCCTGTCAGACTGGCAAGGGTTCCAAAAAAAAGGTACTATCCAGGGCACCGATGTGGAGTGACCAGGAGGTAGACTGGTCTCACCACACTACCAGAAGCCTTGATAGTGACCCGATGAATCTCCTTTATCATCAGGAAAGAATTCAAATCTCTATATCCAGGGACATTCACCATAGGACAGCAATCGTGAAAGATGAAACATTTTCAATGCCCAGTGACCAGGAGATTGAGTTAATAAATGACGGAAGAAATTACAACAAAGACCACACGACTTTAAAAATCACCTTGTACAGAATTATGAACTGTATGGAACAATATTGAAAAGTCAGGTTATGAAACTATGCATGGAAGGATCTCTTTGGGGGAGAGAGGTAGGATTAAAAATGTGAATAAAAAGACTTAGACAATCATTCACCAAAATAATAATGTTATTTTCCTTTTTTTTTTTTAAGAGAGAAGGACAGTGAGAGAGAGAGAGATAGAGAGAGACAGAGTTTTTATTGAGTTTTTCACATGGCTTTCATTGCTCTGACACTTAGTTGTGTACGTGGGTGCTGGGGTTTGAACCCGTGTACTCGCGCATGCCAGGCAAGC
>PVKS010019084.1:0-38895 GCA_004027875.1 Aplodontia rufa
TTTTTTTTAATTTTGAATTTTAATCTTTTTCTGGGCTGAGGATATACAAACGACATTCTCTTGTGATACTGAACAGTTGCAGCCAGCTGCAGATCCCAGTCAGCTGCACAATAGTGAGATGAAACAACAAACACTCTGCAATGTTTGGTAGGTTAGTTACATTAAATACACTTTTGATTTAATGATATTTTCAATTTATGATAACTTTATGGGGAGGTAATCCCATCTTAAGTTGAGGAAAATCTGTAGTTACCTTCTCACACCTAAAATATGTCCCTTTATTCTGTGATTTCTTAACAAATTTCTTGTTCTTTGTTTAAAATGCTATGTAAAGCCAGTCGTGGTGGCATATGCCTATAATCCCAGTGATTCAGGAGGCTGAGACAGGAGGATCACAAGTTTGAGACCAGCCTCAGCAAATTAGTGAGGACCTCAGCAACTTAGACCCTGTCTCAAAACAAAAATAAAGGGCTGGGAGGGAGCTAGAACAGTGGCTCAGCATTTACTATGCTTGCCTGGCATGCACAAGTATGCGGGTTTGAACCCCAGCACCATATACACCACCAAGTGTCTGAGCAACAAAGGCCACATAAAAAACTAAATAAAATTGATATTCTCTCTCTTTCTCTTAAAAAAATAAAAATAAAATAATTTAAAAAAAAGGGCTGAGGATGTGGCTCAGTGGTTGAACATTCCTGGGTTCAATCCCATATATATATATATATATATATATATATGGGATTATATATATTATATATAATATATATTATATATAATATATATTATATATATATATATATATATATATATAAAATCAGCTATATGAGCCAAGTTCTGGTTTCTGGGTACTCCTATGTATTGCATGCATGTTATATGTTATTAAATATGTTTGGTTTTCCCTTGTTAGTCTGTTCTTAGTCTGTTCTTTTTATAACAGAGGTTCTGTCCGAGAATCTAGAGGGATAGAGGAAAAGGAGTGTTTTTCTTCTTTTATACTGGCTCAAGCAGTTTTCTCTCAGCCTTCAGGTCTTATTTCAAATGTCAGTACTGCAGGTCAGTGTTCCTCCTGGCCAACCTAAATAAAAGCATCTCAGTCCAACCCCCATCCACCTGTCAGACACACACACTCTTCATTTCACATTATTTGGTTTAAAGCAATCAGCACCAACTCACATGTTCTCCTTTATATATGTATTGTCAGTTTCCATCCTCCAAGAAGTTAAGGGTTTTGTCTTTATTGCTGCTACATTCTCAGTGTCTAGAAACAGTGTCTAGTAAGCTCTTAAGAAATACTCATTAACATTGAGAAGAACACTGAATTGGGAGTCAGGAGACCTGTGTTTATTCATGAATGGGACTGGTTTATAAAGTATGATGGACAAGTCAACTTTCTGGACTCTTCATCTATAGGCTGGATGAGATGACCTCTACAGTCATATTCTAGTCCTAAAACACTGAAGCTAATAGCACGCGGCTTCATTCTCTTATTGTAGGCACCAGAAGAGGTATTCTAATATTAGCAGTGAGAAATGTTGCAAGCCTCCTTTGCAAGCTAGCGTGACACGGTGAGTTTGTTCAATGACGTCAGTAATGAACTTTAGGTACTCTTAAGGTGTGCTTTGCGTGCGGAAAAAGTCAGAGGTTTATTTTGGTCATAGAAACTGATATTCAATTTTGTAAAATTACGAAGAAATAATTTAATTCTGTTGGTTTTTAATTCAATTTGAAAATCTATTTTCAATTTTATTGGCCCATTATGATTATACATAATAGTGGGATTCATTGTTACATATTTGTACATGAATACAATAGAACAACATAATTGAACATCTTATTGCATTTACAAGCTTAGTGAACTTTAACAACCAATTTGATGGGGTCTTTGAATAACTCTTGTTCTCATTTAACACTTAGTAATTTAAACATCTTTAGACATTTTGAATCACATTTATATACTCTATGTATTTGAAACCTTCTAAAGACATTGACTTGCTGTCAAAGTTTTCTGTATGCTCAAGCATGTCTTATAAATCTAAGAAGTATATTTATAAAAACAATAAACGTAAGTTTGTTTAAAAGGACTAGTACTAAAAAAAAAATAATAAAAGGACTAGTACTATACATTCGTCATGCTAATAGGATAAATTTTATGAAATGTTACCATAACAAAAAAATTCCAAGTATGCACAGTTTTCTTCACACAATAATATATATTTGTTTTGGTGCATAATTTGATATTTAACTTTAAACTTTCTCCAAATTAAAATTTACTTATTAGTGTGAAGAAAATGATGACATCAGGCTCCACAACCCCCTTTGAGCCATTTAGTGTGCATGTTGGTGTGTGTTAATTAAACTCAATTCTAGGGACACTCAGTAGCCCTGATAAAAAAATCCATACTCCAAGTGTTGTCAGTTCACATTTGATCAGCAACATTGTGTTTCCCAGGCAGCTTTTGCAAAGCATTGGCTATCTTTATGTCAGTCCAACAACGGACATTTTCTCTAATTAGCATCACAGTTCATAGAAATATTTCGAAATAGCTGGGCACAGTGTTGCATGCCTGTCATCCCAGTGGCCTGGGAGGCTGATGCAGGAAGACTGATTGCAAGATCACAGCCAGCCTCAGCAACTTAGCAAGGCTATAAGCAACTTTGCAAGACCCTGTCTCAAAAAATAAAAGTAAATAGGGGCTGGGGATGTGACTCAGTGGTTAAGCACCATTGGGTTCAATACCTGGTACAAAAAAAAAAAAAAGAGAGAGAGAGAGAAGTACTTTTACATAATAGCTAATAATAATAATAGTTATTAACATAGCAGATGATAGAGACATGCTTTTGTGTGCTAAACTACTGCTATTAAAGATATGTGATTTGGCTAAAACAAAGAGCACAAAATTCTTGTTAGTCCTTCGCTTTATCTCTAAATGTAATTTGTGTGTGTGGCAGAATTTGGTTTGAGTGTTCGTAATAACACAGAGGTGAGATTGTGGGTGAGTAGATCACTGCTACTGTTTTCGACCTAAAAGGACCGAATGATTATTCTTAACCAATTTAAGTTGGTTGGAAATAGCTTTCCAGGTAATTTTACTGCTAACATAAGGTTGAATAATCAGAAGAGATACTTTTTTTTGGCAATCCAGATAGAATCCTATTACAGTAGCTATATCAATAAATTCTGAACTTCAGGGGAGGGAGTGGTTTCATAGTCAGGAACTTCAGTTTCCAGCCCAGGAGAATCTGTAATCCTACATTGAATCAGCGTTGTGCTTCCTCAGCTCCTAACTGATAAACATATTTTTTCCATTGAATTTAAGAGACCATTGAACTTGATGGAATCCCATGTTTTATGTTTAATGTTCTTAGAATCACATAACTCTATAGCCATTAAAATGCTATTGGATTATAATTTTAGCTTGCCCTCTCTTTCCATCTGGTAGTTTTTCAAGTTGGAACTCCTATAAGACATTCTACTGGGTCATTGACATCAGGAGAAAATATCCATGAAGCATGTAGCACTATAACACAACTGGTCTGGAAACAACTTTTATATCAAGTTGTATTAGGTCACTCGTGTCCTATTCTCTGGAAAAATGTTCCAGAGCTTTGGGTCCCCTCACAAGGCACCAGGTACCTGGCCAATGCCACATGGATTAGCCATATTCATCTGAAAACAAGTGGTCTGGTCATGTGGAGCCCAAGGCTAAGAGGAAGAATGTTGAGTGGGGAAAGAGAAATCTGCTTCTACCAGTACTTTTTCTACTATGAAATTTCTGGATAAAATTTATTTAGCAGAAAATGGGAGAGGAATATAGTAAAAGGTAAGTCATTTCAAATTTTTCACTCTCAAAAATTCCTTTGAAACAGTGTTTATCTGTAGACCTATGTTCAGAGAGATTTTTACTTTGCTAAGCAAATGTGATTTATTACATAATAACTTATTTCTCCTCTTTGATTAATCAAACACCTGTTTAGTTGTTAGAGCTTCTGCTTAGCATGAGTTAAGAAAGATTCTCCATATGGACTTGATAATTTCAGAAAAGCAGAGGAGATTGGAATGCTAGTGAGGAATGTTTTAGTTACCCTTACTACAAACGAGTTCTCTCAAAATCCCCTGGTGTTCTAAAAGAAATACAGATGTCTGAGCTCATACCGAACATTCAGAAATTTAATCTCCTGCACTGGGACAAAGAAATCCTCATTTTTAGCAACATTGCTTTTGGCATCAGGTGGTTCAGGCACTTTGAGAAGCACTCCACAAGAAATTCTGAAATGTTGAAAATAACTTCCAGATCTCCCTCTGAACAGATTTCACAGATCCGGGGACTTCAGGCTGGAGCCTCTGGAGGGGTGAATAATTGCAAACTCAACTCAGCTGTTCAGCCCTAGGCACTACTTCAGTGGAAGCTCAAGAAGCTATGACTAAGTTGACCTTTTGTCGTGTCTCTTTTCCTCCCTGTTTATTTAAGCTGCCATCTTAACTGGCTCCTAGAGTCAAAAGTGCTTTGGTTCTCTGCATGAATGGTTTGATTCACATCACACCAATACTGCTTCAAAGGGAGAGGTGTCTCTTACCTTTGGATAATCTCTTTTTCCTCCTACAAACGCCGCAACCTAGCTAAAGGATTTTAAAGGCTTTATGTTTTAACTATTTCAGACTCTTCAGATTATTTTTCTGTCTCTTTTTACTTTTTGGAAGAAACAAGGCCAAAAGAAAGAACACGGTATTTTTCACAAAGGCGAATTCCTGCACATAGTGGCATATTCAAGGCAGTGATTCACAAATTGGGTACTTAAAAAGGACAGATTCCTGGAGCCACCTCCAGAGTCTGATTCAGGAGGTATGGAATGGGGCCTTGGAAATCATACTTTGACTCAACGATTAGCCAAGTCTGTGAATCAACATTGTAGAGAATGAACCCCAACAGACTACTTGCCCAAGGTTGGGTGACCAAGAAGTGACAAATTCTGATGAGAAGACTGTGTTCCTTCCACTGTCCTATGCTATGTTGATGATAGAGGGGAGAAGAAAGTGATGCTGGTTTTGTGGATGTCAGGTTCATGTCCTTTCTGGAGTCGAAGAATGAAACTGAGGGACATCGAGGCAAACATAGTAGACAGATTTTATTTTATAGAAAGTAAAGCATACGGGAAAAGAGCAGACTTTCCCCAGAGTGGGGGAAGGGGACAGAGCCGATGAGGCAGTGAGGTTTGTCCTTTTTATATGACGTCCTCTCCTTGATTGGTCACTGCTTCCCTGCCCCTGTACCTAGGACACAGGTGCAGGGAATTCTGGTGCAGTCTTTGGTCCATGCTTCAGGCACCAATAGAAAGAATGTGGTTCTTTGCTTAGCAGCAGGGAGTGTCTGCATCTGGGCCTATCTTGTCACACCCTTATTAGCATTGGGGGATGTCAAATTGATCCTAAAGGAAAAAACCAGTTTTCCCTTGACGGTCTGAGCTAGTCTTTGATCCTGGGCCACCGACATCTTTATTAGCAGAGGGAAGTCACCAGGTCTGGATTGTCATTGTTAGTGAAAGGGATGGGAAGCTGATATGCACCTCGGCTTACTTAGGGCAGTGGAATGCTCTTTGCCTTCTCAGGAAAAATGGTTATTACTTAATTTTCTCCTTATTGACCTGCATTATTCTGCCCACACTGATTGCCTAACTTTTCTCTGACTCAAAATGAGGAAGCAGAGATGGCTATGCAACTTGTTATTTGTGGAGCCACATGGTCTCTCGCCCACTTCTCCCCTCCTCCATTCCCTATAGCACTCGCCTGACCACGCACGTGGTTCTGTCTGCCTGCTTTTATGCAAGCTGTTTTTTCAGTCTGGTGTTCTTTTGTGCCCACTTTTTTGCCTCATTGGTGAACTTCAAGACGCCACTCAAATATCACCTCCCTTGGAAGCCTCCTTAACACCCCAGGCTGAGTAAATCCTTCCCCTTTCTGTATCCATTTAAATTTTTGTATCTGCAAGAAACTCATACCCTCTCTACTGCCTGTAACATATTTAAAATATGCCTCAGAGATAGTGTGGTATGTATATGTGTCGTTTAGAAATGAACTGTATATCTTAGGAACACAGTTAGATGAAGCATCCGAAGGGGGAACAAATTCAAGAGAGTAGAGTTGGCATTTTAAAGAACCTATACACAACACTCTAGAAGAATTTGTACAGTCTGTCCACTTAGAAATTGCTACTGAGAGCTGGAGTGGTGGCTCAGTGGTTACAATGCTTGCCTGGCATGTGCAAGTATGCGAGTTCAAACCCCAGCACCACGTACACAACAAAGTGTTGGAGCAATGAAAACCACATGAAAAACTAAATAAAAGTGATTCTCTCTTTCTCTCTCTCACTGTCCCTCTCTCTATTTAAACTAAAAGAAATTGCTCCTGAACTTGAGATCTGGGGATAATAAAAATATATTTCATGGGTGAAATGAAGTAAGTGAACTGTCTAAAAAGATTGTAAAACAATATTTCTACCCTTTCTGTGAGTGGGTAATGAGAACATGGTCAGCCCAGAACCCTCAGGAATGTGCTGCAGACTCAGGACTTCTTTAGTCTTTATTCCCCTCCCTTAACAAGAGGAATCTACACTAAACAGTAAGCTGAAACCCACTGTTAGCAAAGACCTTTTCCAGGAAGGTACCATCCTGAGTGCAGAAGGGTCAGAAAGCTAGGACTACCCTGAGCCTACAAGCACAGATGTATAAAAATGTGTGTCTGATTGATTCACATCCATGCTAGGAAATGCATGCTTGGCAGTATTTGGTCTGATAGGTGCTTTTATGACTGCACATAAGGGTTGAGGTTGTACCATGTACATCAGCAGCTCTCATTTACCTGTGATCTAAAGGTTTAGTAGAGGCTAGGAGGAGAACCTGAAACCTGATAGTCAAAGTGTCTTGTTCTTCCTTGTATACCGGGTGATAGTGCTTGAAAAATGCCTGTTGTTTTTTTTTTTTTAAAGAAAGGGGAGAGAGAGAGAGAGAGAGAGAGAGAGAGAGAAGCAATCTTTATTTAGCTTTTCATGTGACTTTCATTCCTCAGACACTTCACTGTGTACGTGGTGCTGGGGTTTGAACTCGGGTCCTCATTCATGCCAGGCAGGCACCGTAACAGCTGAGCCACTGCTCCAGCCCCTGTTTTTTTTTTTCTTTCTTTAATTCATCATGGCTATAAACAAAACATTAAAAAGAAAATCAAATCAATCTAATAATCTTTGACTATTTTATAGAATTATACGATCTGCATGAGGGTTTCTATTTAAACGGAATGCTAACAAATTTGATTTTTAATCTAAATGATAATTGTACATATTTAGGGGATACAGTGTTATAATTTGATTCATGTATACAATGTGTAATAAAAATCAGAGTAATTAGTAATAAGCACTTCCATCTCTTTCGACATTTACCATTTCTTTGTGTTGGAAGCCATCTAATTCCTTTTTTGTAGTTCTTCATGGAAAAATAATAAATTGCTATGAACTATAGTCACCCTACTGAGCAATGGAACACTAAAACTATTCTTCCTCTTTTTTGAGAGGGTACCAGGAATTGAGCCCAGGGATGCTCAGTCACTGAGCCACATCCCCAGCCCTCTGTTTTTGTTTGTTTGTTTTTTTGTTTTGAGACAGGGTCTCACTAAGTAGCTTAGGGCCTCACTAAGCTGTTGAGGCTGGCTTGAACTTGCGATCCTTCTGTCTCAGTCTTCTGTGCACCACGGTGCCCAGTTTACTCTTCCAATTTAAGTGTATTTTAGCATTTATTATCCAACCTCCCTCTATTTGCCTTCCTCCTGCCCTCCCCTCTTTTTTAGTCATTTTTTCTGATCCTGTGACTAAAAGACCGGACAAGAACAATTTTAGGAGGAAATGTATTTTGGGGGCTCGCAGTTTCAGGGGTCTTAGTCCATAGATATCCAAGTCCATTCCATGGGTCTCTAGGTGAGGCTGAACACAATGGCAGAAGGCACTGCTCCCAGGAGCAGAGCCACTCACTCCATGCCAGATACAGAAGTCAAAGGCACGTCCCCAATGATCCACCTCCTCCAGCCACACCCTACCAGCCTACAACTACCACTTAATCCCCAGTAGGAAATTAATTCAGTTAAGGATCTCATAACCCAATCATCTCACCTCAGCCTTCCTGGATTATCTCACATGAACTTTTGGGGGACACTTTTCATTCAAACCATCCCTATTCTATTCCCTACTTCTGTGAAATTAACTTTTTTAGCTTCCACATATGAATGAGAACATGCAATATTTATTCTTCTTCTTATTTCATAAAACTTCTCTCCTAGTTTCAACACGAGTCAGGTTTTGAATAATAGATACTTTCATTTACAGAGGCTGCTTATCTGGGGAAACTTTGAACAAAAAGTACTAATACTAGCTTTTGATGAATAGCACTGTTTTAGATGATGGCATTTTAAATAAGAATAAAAATATATAAAATATAAAACACACACATACACATATATATGTATATATATACTTATGAAATTTTTATACTCACCCCCTCAGTCCTCAATGCAATTGATTTATCCTCTCATTCCATACAGCTTGAACAAAGGCAGCTTTAAGAATAACTGGTGGAAATGCATATGTTCAGTTACAAATAGCAGTGTTCGTTTCTCAACACTGTCAAGAAAATTCATCTAAAGAAATTATAAGCCTAAACAGCTCCTCCATTAGCCATTTGTCATTAGGAGCACTCCACACAATGAATAGGCATGACAGGTTGTTAAGCATCTCCAGGAACATTGCTTATTGAAATTTGTTGGAGAGATGATTAAATGTTATTTAAGTAGAACTTTGCACACAATAAATAGTACATTTGTAGACTGCTGAGAAAATTGATGAAAAGGATAATGTTCCGTTTTGGACCCGAAACAAAAGGCAATCAATTAGTAAGAGCAGTTTGAATAATGTGAAAGAAAGAGTGCTTAGAAACTCTCCTGCTGAAATAACAGCCTCTGCATTAAAAAGATCTATAGCTTGGCATAAACACAGCACAAAAGAGAATTAGGGAGCAGAATCCATTTCTGGACCTATGTTGCTCCCCAGAGCAGGATTTCTCATGAACCTACTTTCTTTTCACTGCCTCACCTTGATTATGGGCTGCATTTCATCTTCCTGCTGAGTCCAGAGCTACGCTCCAGCCAACATGTAAGGTGTGCCTGCTGGCAGAGATTTTAAGTGACCTGAAGAGGGATCATTAACATGAAGCCTAGAGTGTTGCTGATTTTTGGAAATAGCTTAAATTCTTTTGTGTAGAGCAGTTGAGTATTTTGCTGGTAATGGGAATGAGTGAACTTTGACAACCTCCTTCACCTCAAGGGCTGGCTAACCTCTTTTGGTCCAGAGAGTAAAATTTTAGTCTTTGTAGGTCATATACTCTCTGCCACAACAATTCATCTCTGCCCTGAGAGTGCAAAAAATAGCCATGGACAAGATATAACATATAAATGAATGCATGTCATTGTGTCCCAATAAAACAAAAATGGCAGCTGACCCCTGCTGAATATTAGAGGAACAAAATTGCTACTGAATAATTTTAACACAAAACATTTACAAAAAAATAACTAACCCACAGATGATGATTTCTAATTTCATATTACATATAGATTATATCATGAATTTAATGGACTTCTGTACTGGGGAAATCAAAAGTCTTAGAAGTCATTTAGAAAACAAAACAATGCCCTCAAATATTTTAAATGTGAAGGATATCAGCTAGGAAAGTGACATCACTCATTATATAAGTTGCAGTTCTCTTAACCAACATCAAAGCAAGGATTTACTTAGTGGGATAACTGACACCATTCACTGTGTAAAACACATTCCCTGATTCTTGCACCACAGGCGATGGCCAGGTGTGTAGGCTCCATTCTAGTACATTGCAGTCATCTGGCAAGCTCTTAAAATCACCCTTCCACCCTTGCCCCAGACCATTTATGGTAGAATCTCTTAGGGTGGGACTCGAGTGGGCTAATGTGCAGCCAAGACAGATAGCTGTAGTGGTGTGCCTGCAAACTCAAAACGGGGTCTGTGCACCAGCAGCAAGAGCACCAAGTGAGACCTTGTTAGAAAACTTAATTCTGAGCTGGGTGTGCTGGTGTTCACCTATAGTCACAGAAACTTGGGAGGCTGAGGCAGGAGGATCAGCTGAGTCCAAGAGTTTGGAGCCAGCCTGAGCAACACAGGGAAAGGAAATCACATGACTTAGTCAGGCTTTTTGCTGCTGTGACTAAATGATCTGACAATTTTAGGACTAAAAGTTTATTTCTGGACTAATGGTTTCAGAGGTCTCAGTCCATAGATAGCAGGCTCCATCCCTTGGGACTTGAGGTGAGGCTGAACATCATTGTGGAAGGGTATGGTAAAGGAAAGCAGCTAAAAGCATCATATCAGGAAGCAGAGAGAGACTCCACTCACCAGATACAAAATATATACCCTAAAGGCACACCCTAGAGCCCACCTCCTCCAGCCATATCCTACCCACCTTCAGTTCCCACTCATTTAATCCCTATCAGGGGATTAATTCACTGCTTGGGTTAAGGATCTCAGAACTCAATCATTTCACCTCTAAGTCTTCTTGCATCATATTACATATGAGCTTTTGGGGGACATCTATCATCTAAACTATAACACAGCATCTCTCTCTTCTCTTTCTCTCTCTCTCTCTCTCTCTCTCTTTTGGTGCCAGGGATTGAACCCAAAAGATGCTCAACCATTTAGTCACATCTCTAGCCCTTTTTATTTTTTATTTTGAGACAGGATCTCCCTAAGTTGTTTATGACCTCATTAAATTGCTGAGGCTGGCTTTGAATTTGTGATTCTCCTGCCTCAGCCTCCTGAGTCATTGAGAGACCCTCATCTTATAAACAAATAATAATAGAAACATCCAATTCTGCCTCATCTCTGAATTAGAATCTGCATATTAGCAGAGTCTATAGGCGATTCATAAGCACATTAAAGTTGAGAGACTCTGACCTGGTAAATCTCTGCAGTTTTGTCACTACCTGTGACGAAGCAGGCATACCCAGGGTCAGTTTTGTTTGTTCTCCAATTTGTCTACCTAGTTGTGATTATAATTTGTAAGGATTATATATCTGATGAACTACAGAGGCACAAAGAGATATTGCATGAAAACAAATTGGAATGTTTTGGATGACAATAAATGTGAGTAGTGTAAAATTACCTGTTAAATGTTGTCAGATGGACCATAAAAATTGAGGGGAAAAATCATTAAAAAGTCATAAAATCCTAGATTGATTGTGAAGTCATTTTATTTCACAAGCATCTTTATATTATGCAACTTTTTTAAAAAAGAAGAAAACTAAAAGGATAAGTTCTGGACCCTGAGTTTTCAGTATGGTTCATGTAAGAAGAAAAACTTGAAATTCTAATTGGCAAATCCATAGTCAAATAAAAAGCCGTCTTTGTAGGTTAACACAGGTAAACAGTGGTTTTCAAAACATAGTAGATTCAAAATATGCACCTTTTTATGATGGTCCATTTCAGTTAATTCACTATCTACTGCTGTGGGTCACAGTGGATATGGAACCTTCTACAGTTAACACTCCACTGATAAATCAACCCATTTGACAGCCTTCTCTCTTCATCGTCCAACTGTTCTCACTCCACAAAAGCAATTCCTGAACTTTTGGATTCAACTGACAAAAATTCAGAAGTATTTGGGGGAACTCACATAGAGATGCCTACTATTTATTAACTAAATGAAGGGTAGGGAGAAGAGGTACCCTGTTATGGTTTGGATGAGAGGTATCCCCAAAATCTCAATATGTGAGACAAGGCAAAAAAGTCTGAGAGCTGAAATGATTGTTTATGAAAACCTTAACCCAAGCAGTGAATTAATCTTCTGACAGGGATTAATTGGGTGGTAACGTTAAGCTGGTAGGGGGTACTGGGAGGAGGTGGGTTGTTGGGGGTGTGACTTTGGGGTATATATTTTGTATCTGGAGAGTGCAGTTTCTGTCTTATGATCATCATATGAGCTGCTTCCCTCTGCCACACTCTTCCACCATGATGTCCTACCTTATCCTGAGTCCCAAGGAACAGAGCCAGTGTTAAATGGCCTATTACCTCTGAAACCATGATCCCCCAAATAAACTTTTTCTCCTAAATTTGTTCTTGTCAGGTCTTTTAGTCACATCAGCAAAACAGCTGAAGAAAATATAGCCCTATGCTGTATTATCTATAATTTTAGAAAAGACAGGACATAAAATGGTTAGGACACAGTCTCAGGATGAAATATTCACACGGAACAAAATTAGCTATATGGAAACTTATCCTTTTAAAATTATTTTTTCATTTCATTAGGAAATGGAAAAGCCCACCGCAGCTCTGCCGTCCATCATTTGGAAACCATCCTCTCTGGTGCTAGAGAACAGCAGGAGTCTAAGATTGTTGAAGCTGATGCTTCCCGTGCCCTTCCCAATACAGGTAAATGTACTCTTTCGTGCCTTGGGCACCACTGTTAATTCATTCCTTTGTGGTATCATAGCTATTATTCATCTGTCTTCACTCCTAGACTGTGAACTGGGTCCTCCCCTTTATGTATCTTTTAAATAAAACACTGGAGTTGATACACAGTGATGAGACAATAAATATTTGCTGAATGAGTAAATGCTGTGGATGAACCTCACAATCCATTTATGTTAAAGCAAAACAACTCATTGCAGGGAATAAACTGTTCTGCCCCTCTAAGATTCTGGCTGAATGTTCATGCTGAATTGTCAGTAAGGTGGTGATATATGTCAGTAATTAAGCCCCATAGAACTGGCCACAGATAGTTGCATATTTTGATTACTTCTCCATTATGAACGTATTTATTATGGTATATTTAATTAATATTGATTTTGAGGCTGAGGGAATTTCAGGATAATAAAAACACATTAGCTATTTTTATTACTTCATATTTTCATTACACAATAGCTTATATGGCAAAGCTCTGTTGTTTTATTAATATGACAAAAATATTATGTTGCTATCAATCAATCCAAGAAAAAATTTAAAAGTATATCATAAAGTTTTCCTTTTGTAAAACTAACAGAAGTAAGAGTTGTAAGGAAATGAAAGTTTTCTTTTCCTTTGAAAATAAGACATTAAAGGAATTATTAACATCTCTGGTTGGTTCTCTTGGAAAGACAATTCCTTCCTGTATTTGAAATTATGTAGTTAGCTTTTGTCTTTTCATTAAACATTAGTAACTAAATGCCAGTAATGCAAGCTCATTATAATTAATCACAATGCTGTTATACTGATTTCTATTTATAAATGTAAATTTTAAAAACCACACATATGTGATTCCTTTTAGAGAGAGGATAACACACTCAGTACTGAAACGCCCATATTCCATGTATTCCTCATCCTGCGATTCAATAAGAATGAAGTTTGCTCATTTATAAATGTTTTTATCTTGCTGATAATATCATGAACATGTCAGCTAACATGCTATGCTTCAAATGTGAAAATTACCTCTCTGGCTCATTGTGAATGACATGTGCGAGCTGAGATGCTCCCACATGTCCCATGTTCTATCACTGGATTCCCTGTGACCATGATGAGCTGAGTGGCTGCTGAATGAGTGGCACAGTTAGACCACAAGCAGAACAGGCCAGCAGGACCTCAAGGGCATAGACCTGCACTTGGCCTCTGCCTTGACCATTCCAGCAAAAGCCGTGGTTACATTCACGGGTGTTGGCTTACTGCTTTTAGTAGTGAGGATTTTCTCACTGAAGATACTCGGTGTTGGTAACGGACTTCTTGGTGTCTAAATAGTCTTCTTTTTATTGGAAACTTGGAACTAGTTGATTCAACACTGGATTTAATTTGGAGTTATTTTCCTTTAGATTAGGAAAACAAATCCGAAAGCAAATCTGGTCTCAATTTGCTGGTCTCTCGCTTTCAAAGCCTTTATGGATCACATCTTCCCATGTAGGAAACCAGTGTTGTCACACATGTAACACGTGGGGACACAGCTGGGACAGCCTTTCTGCAGTAGTCAAGGCTTTCAACATGGACATACGATTTGGTGAATCAAGCTGCCGTGAGGCAGGGGTGGGCCTATGGCAAAGCTAAGTTGGAACAGGCAGGCTTGTGGTCTTCCTGGAGGGAAGTGACATCACCTGTGAATAGGTCTGCCTGGACCATACTCTCAGGTAGGGCCTGAAAGGACTGGGGCAAGGATCTCAGGCCCAGAAGTGATTGGTGCACAGGGAACATTTGGAGTTGCAATTGCTTGAAAGAAAGGTTCTCTATATTGCAGTCTTAATTGTACTTGTCTTAACCTTATTACAACTTCGTTCTTTCTGAAAGAAAAATTTTATTTAAAAAAATTGTTATTTCTTGTTTTGATTTCTTTTTTTTTCCCTCGTAACTGGGAGCCATAGGATTGAGGACTCTCTATGTGAGAGGAGTCTTTTATCATCTACATGAATTATTTATTCAATATCTGTTCTGGGCCAGGCATTGTGTTTAATACTCAGAATGTAAGATAAAAGGCAGAGCAGATACCTGGTCCATAAAACTCACTACTCTTCTCTGATTTGAGTGTGAAAGTCTATGATAAAAACCAAACAGGGGCTGGAGTGGTGGCTCGGCTGTCACAGCGCTTGCCTGGCATGCACAAGTACACAGGTTCAAACCCCAGTACCCACGTACACAACTAAGTGTCAGAGCAATCAAAGCCATGTGAAAAACTCAATAAAAATGGATTCATTCTCTCTCTCTCTCTCTCTCTTACTTTCCTTCCCTCTTTAAAAACAAACAAACAAACATACAAAATAATTTTTTGTAATTATAGTCAGAAATTAGTCTTGTGAAGGAAAAAAAACCCAGAGGGTTCAGAGGTCTGTGTGAAATTGGTGCAAATTGTTTGGACACTGAATGTCCCAGGGAAAGTTCAGCAGTGCAGGGGGAGCCCGCTAAGACTGGAAAGAGGGCATCGCCTGCTTCACCTGGTTGCTGCAGCTCGAGTCCTCCCGAAGGCGAGCTCAACTTTCAAACTGTTCTTCCTTTGTCATTTTTTTAAAAGATAAATTTGAACTTTCTAAGCCATTTGCTATCTCTTGAAGCTTTTTCCAGTAATTGTTTCAAATGGCCCTAGGGTAAAGTTTCTTACTAAGGCCATAACAGTACTCAACTGTCACCTTAACAACTTTATGTACTACAAAATTTAATGGAAAATGTGCCACTTCAATGAAACCAAAGAAACCTGAAAATGGGATACAAAAAAATTACAGTTACTATGGTAATGGCATCTCATTGGCAGTTTGAAGAAGATCATTTAACAAAGTTATAAAATCCTAGTAAATATTGGATGGCTTTATGGAAATGTTAGAAACTGAAGTCATATATCAAAAGCACTAGAACTCATTTTGCATTTATGGCACACAGACAAAATATAATGCAGATGAGGACCAAATGACCTATAAATGTTAAACACATAGTTAAGCATGGAATATGTCAGCCAGAGTCTCTGTGGTTTTTCTCTGCAATATGTTCAATTAGATTGTGACAAGAAACACTTGCTTTTCTCTAAGCCGATGTAATTTTGGTCTCTTTTTGAATCAGAAGTTAAAACGAAAACCATATCCATTTGCTTGCATATAATCAGGTAAGATACAGTGAGAGACCAGCAAGCCTTTGTCCTTGGATGTGAATTTAACAAGGGAAATGCTGATAAAATTGTTAGCCTGGCACTGTTACTGCTCAGCCTGATCCCGATTGTAACTGTATTTTGTGTTATGATCCATGCACTTGGGTTTGTGAGAAAGAGAGAGAGAGAGAGAGAAAGAGAGAATCAATTTTATTTAGTTTTTCATGTGGCTTTCACTGCTCCGACACTTTGTTGTGTACGTGCTGCTGGGGTTCGAACACACATCCTGCCAGGCAAGCGCTGGAATCCTTGAGCCACAGCTCCAGCCCAAAATATCATTGTTTTTACTTACAAAATACAGCCCTTGCTTTGTATTTTTTAGACTCCACTATGAAGTATGAAGCTTATCCTGATGATGTTTTGAATAGTATGTCCTGGGATCTAAAGTAGTATTTCATTCCAGAGGCAGTTTTATCCCCAGCAGCTGGTCTACATTTCCTGCAGAAGAAAACTGGAGGTGACAGGGTCTTTCTGGGACACAAAGAGGAAGCACTGAATGGTCATTTCTTTTCTAACCATGCAATTAAGGCAACTGCTCTAGGATAATCAGGGAGGATACGTTATATCCATAAGATGACCCAATAGCCAAGTGAGTCAGTCAATCATCATATTCTCAAAATGCAAAACAACAGAATTGACTGATGGCATTCATTGAGTCAGCCACTGAACTAGAGCAAAGCCATCAATCTAAGAACTCCGTGTCATGTCATCAACCGTAGACACTATTTTATTCTTCCTGATCAATCCCCATAGGTTTGCTATGATTATCTCGCAAGTAGCTTTGAAGGTTTCCATGCTAGGACTCTTTGGTTCCTGGGCTCCAGGAGTTCTCAATTATTCTGCCTCCATTTGCTCACAGTGCTGTTTCACACACCATCTTTTGCACTGGATCTTCCACTTTCCAGCTCTCCAGGGACATTAATCACTCAGCATAGTCCTAACTTCCTTTTAGGACTTGATTGGGTCCTATACTTGCTTAAACTAATTTATTGCATAGAAGAATTGAGAGTAGCATTTCTTGAAGTGCATTATTAGATAGTTGTTGGTTTAGCAGGTGACAAGTAAAGATAAAGAACTGTGATAAATTAAATGGAAAATGTCCTGAATGTTTTACCTTCTATTAGAATATAAAATTTGAAGTGAGAAGTGGTGGTAAATGAGTTTGTATAGGTAGATAATAATGGGAACATTGATGAGACACTTTTTACATGCTAGGCATTGAGGTTTTTACACGGTTCATTTCATTTATTCTTTACAAACTTCAAGATGGGTGTAACTATTATCTAAATTGTTCAGAAGAGGAAGAAGATAATCAGAATAACTTGCTTAAGGTCACATAACAAATAAGTGATAGTACTGGGACTTAAACTTTAGTCTGTGTGAGTCCAGGTTCAATGCTTTAGGCCAATACATGGTGCTGAGGTGTATCTAGTCTGAATGTCGCCCTGCATAGCAATCCCTTTAAGGCGAATAATTAGCACTCATCATAAAATCAAACCTTGGAGCACCTTCATGTCACCACATCCTAGAATGGCTGTGCAGCATGCATGGGACTCTCCTTGGGGGCACTTCAGAGGGCTGACGCAAGGCCACAACTGAGACACAAGAAAAGTGATGGTCAGCCCAGCTCAACTCTAAGCGAGGAAAGTAAAATGTGAACAGTGAGATGGGAAGTAAAACTGGATCAGAGCTGGAGAGATGGCATCAGTCAAGATGAGGACAATGTGGGGCTGGAGTGGTGGCCTAGCGGTTGCGGCGCTTCCCCAGTATGTGCAAGTGCATGGGTTCAAACCCCAGCACTCACGTACACAGCTAAGTGTCAGAGCAACAAAGGCCATGTGCAAACTGAATAAAAATCGATTCTCTCTGCCTCTATCTCTCACTGTCCTTCTCTCTTAAAAAAAAAAAGATGGGGACAGTGTGCATGTTAAAAGTTTGATTTGGACTGAAAGTTGAAAAATCAGAATCTGGCCACAGAATTGAGGCCACACATATTGAGAAGGATGAGTACCTTGAAGAACCTTGATGGAAGGAAGGTCAGAAGAGAAACAGAAAGAAATAGACACGTTATATATTCTCATTATAAAGAATTTAGAAATTCATGGATATTGAAAAAGAAAAATAAATAAAAAGAAAGCTTATCCTAGCTCCCACCTTCTAAAGAAAAATATAGTTGTTATATTCAGCTTTTCACTGCTGTGGCTAAATGACCTGACAACAATTTCAGGAGGAAACATGTGTTTTGAGGGCTTATGGTTTTGGAGGTCTTAGTTCATAGGAGGCTGGCTTCATTCCTTGGGGCTGGAGGTGAGGCTGTACAGCATGGTGGCAGGCCTGGCTCCAGAGAGAAAGCAGCTGAAAGTGTCACATGGGGAAGCAGAGCAGAGAGTGAAGCTCCATGTCAGATACAGAAAATATATTTCCAAAGGCTTGCCCCCAAGACACCACTCCTCCAGCCACACCCTACTAGCCTACAGTTGCCAGATTAGCTCACTGATTGGTTAAGGCCGTTGCAACCCAATCATTTCACCTCAGCCTTCCCAAATTGTCACACTTGAGCTTTAGGGGGACACCTCACATTCAAATCATAACAATAATTAACATTTATGTATATTTCTTTTTAGTCTTTTCTCCTCTAAGATTTGCATACTTCCATACTGGGGTGTCCCAAAATGTTATAGTATTGTCCCCTGTGGGGGAAGGAAATGTATTCCAAGACATCTCCCCATGGACACCTGAAACTGTGGGTAGTACCACACCCTATATGTATTATATTTTTCTTCTACTTAACAAAATGTAATGTCTTTCCATCTTCACTAAACACTTACCTTGCACCATGGTCCTAAGATTTTTCAGTTTGAGATGTGACACACCAAAATGGACATGATTTTTTCCCTTATTCACAGAAGATTCATCCCCCCCACACCATTTTTTAAAATTGATGCATTATAGTTATACATACAGATGGGCTTCTTTTTAAAGAGAGAGGGAGAGAGAAAGAGAGAGAGAGAGAAAGAATCAACTTGATTTAGTTTTTCATCTGGCCTTTGTTTCTCTGACACTTAGTTGTATATGTGGGGCTGGGGTTTGAACCTGGATCCTTACAGGTGCCAGGAAAGCGCTGGAACCACTGAGCCACCACATGAGCGTGTGCACACAATACACAATATAACAATTCAATTTGGCCAATATCACTCCTGAGCACTTTTCCCTGAAGATTCATTTGTACAGGTGGCTAGATCTTAGCAACGCTAGCATAAGACTTTCAGTTTCCTTATTGAGAAATTTTGTCTTTTCACTTAAAAGAAGCACTTTATAGTTTCCCTTTGTTATACTCAAGTTGCCAGTATCACTATTCTTAGCCTTTGGGGCCATTAAGTATAATAGTAAATAATAAGGGTGACTTGAGCATAAGCACCGCAATACCGTGAGTGGATCTGATAATGCAGGTGGCTGCTAAGTGACTAATGGGTAGGTAGCATATACAGTATGGACACGCTGGACAAAGGGATGATTCCCTTCCCAGGTGGGATGGCATGGGATGGCCTGAGATCTCGTGACACTACTCAGAATGGCACACAATTTAAAACGTGTGCATTGTTTCTTATGGAATTTTTCATTTACTATTTTTGGACCACAGTTAACTAAAACTGGAAAGCAAAACCTAAGATAAAGGGTGACTGCTGTAGTTACAGAATGTGTATCAAACAAATGTAAAGTTTGATGAATAAGTATGCAGTGGACTTCTGCGCACTCATAGAGTGCACAGAAGGCTCAAGGTCTCAAATTTTAAAAAGAAACTATAAATAAATATCAGAAAGATCACAGAGTAGAGGGAAGGGAATAGGGGAAGGGAGGAGGAGAAGGAAAGGGTAAGAACTGCGGACTGAATTACAGCAAATTAAATTCCATGCTTGTATAATTATGTCAAAAAGAACCTAATATTATGTAGGGCAAAATGAACTGATAAGAAAGGGGCTCAAGTTAAGAAACAGCATATAAACATTGTTCCTTTCCCTGCTCGTTTCCTCTCCCTGTCCCAAGGCCCACGTACCCTTCCTGGATAGTACCTTCTTCACCGCTTTCTCCTTCTGCCTCTCTCTACTAAATTCAATCCTGATTTTGATAATTATTATTTTTTAACTTTTCTTAGTAATTTTATTGTACATGTAGTCCCTCATAAGCAGGGACTGGCTTGTTTTGCTCATATTTTATCCATAGGAATCTATGTTGATGTGTGAAGTCGCAGTGGATCACAATATTATCATATCTATTTATTTTAGCAATTTAACCATGACAGGTTTTTTTTTCTGTCATATTTTAGGCAAATGTTCAGTTTTAAAAAATTCCTTGGAATTTTGTTATGTTTTGACATACAGATATTATAAATAAGATTGCACAGTAATGCCCAATAATCTTTCCCATTATGATTTTATTCTTTCCTTTGAAACTTCGATGATCCTTTCTCTCCAGGGTATTGATAAATATCTGCTCTCGTTTAAGCTCTTTTATGCTTTGAGTTTTTTTGAAAAAACTTTAGCATGTCAATCCACCTGTGTTTATTTTGATTTATAGTCTAATTTGACATAAAGACTGATTTTCTCTCCAAATAGTTAACTATGTATTGAGTAATCTTTCTCACACCCATTTGTGCTGCTTTCTTTGTGTAACAGGGACAAGACAGAGCTGAGTGTGTGGATGAAAAGCAAGGAACAAGTAAGGTCAGGTGTAGTGTTGGACAGAGGGAGAGTGATTTAGCATCCAAGAGAGGTAAAGAGGGCTTCTTGGATAAGGTGATTACTGGACTTTGTTGCGTAAGATAAATGGGCATCTGCTAAAGGAATAGTTAGGTGAACATTTTGGGCAGAGGAAACTAACAGTGTGATAGCTTGTGGTTAGACTCTTGGGCCCTGGACAAATTCATTTCTTTTACTTACTATCTCTTTGATGTCCATGAGCTTATTTAACATTTCTGTGCTTTACTGAACCTTAATAGATGAGATTGCTTGTCTATAAAATGGGAATTCTAGATAGCTTGTGCTTCATAGGATTATTATATGTAATAATATAATACATTGAAGAATGTGACTTATACCAAGCACCTGGTAAGTATTTATTGCCAGTATTATTTACATTCTAGACAGTCTGTTTTGCTCTATCCCACCTGCCCCCCACTAGGTATGGGGGACATGCCAGATCATCCATACGTATTAATTGAGCAAATGGGGAAGAATGGAAGTTTGAAATATCATGATATCTTTGGGAACAGGGATGAAATTTGATGTTACTTGGATAAATTTTTGTGGGACCAAGTCATGTAGGAAAGACCTAGAACTCCATTCCAAGGAGCTTGATCTTTGTTCTGTAAGCCATAGGGAAATACTGGAAGATTTTAAGCAGAGGAATGTTAGGGGGCATAATCAAGAGAAAACAATTACCTTAGGGTCTTAGTGGCTAGTTGGAGACTTTCAAGATCCCCAAACCCATGACTTCAGCCTTCTCCAAAACGCTAGATGAAAGAGATTTTAACTGAATACAAATGAATCCAGGCCTCAAAACATGTTATTAGGTAAGGTTGCATATAGGATCTTCCTTATTTCTAAGCCAACTTCTTATGGATTTCTGGGCCAAGCTTACAGGTTGCCCCCAATATCTGTTTTCTCCTCCTCTTGGTTATGGAACCTGTGATTTCTAGCTGGGATTTGGAATCAGGACAACATTTCCCAGCCCCCCTTTGGCTGGCTGTGAATATGTGACTGGCCAATGGAATGTTAGCAGAAGAATCATGTGTAATTGCTAAGATCTATTCTTAGAATGAAGGGGCATGCCTTCTACTTGACTCTTTCCTTTTTTCCCCCCTTCTGGTGAATAGATTGCCGACGTGTTTGGAGTTTAAGCTGCCATTTTTGACAATAGTGTAAAAGCCATACTCTATGATTGTATCTTTTCTTACTATGGCTTGTTTCGCTACAGACTCTATGAGAAATAAAGGTACAGTATAGAGAAATATGCCACTATATTTCAATTTTCTGTCATTTGCTTCTGAACCTAATTTCAACAAATTTCGATTCATACCTATCTGCTCTTAATTATTAAGCAAGAAATGCAGAATTCCCCTTCGTGTTTAAAAAATCTTTCCAATAATAGGCAATAATTATTAGATTTCTCCTTTATTTAGTGCAAGGTCCTTTTTTAGCCTTTCACCCAGGGAGGGATTGTTGTGTAGGATGATAGATGATTGGCATTTCCCTCAATGTAGACTAATTT
This sequence comes from Aplodontia rufa, assembly GCA_004027875.1. NCBI lineage: Eukaryota > Metazoa > Chordata > Mammalia > Rodentia > Aplodontiidae > Aplodontia > Aplodontia rufa. The sequence goes on from PVKS010019084.1 coordinate 21,970, forward strand.
TATTTCTTAAGTCCAGAGTTCTGACATCTTTTAGTTTTTGTTGAAATGAGCATTATAGCTGTTAAAATAAGTTTCATATGCCTGTGACTTGGGAGGCTAAGTTAGGAGGATGGTAAGTTCAAGGTCCTCTCTGCAACTTAATAAGGCCCTGTCTCAAAAATTAAAAAGGGTTGGGGATGTAGCTCAGGGGTAGAGTACCCTGAATTCAATCTCCAATAACACACACACACACAAAGTTTACATTTTCCCATAGTTCATTTGTTCATTTTTAACTTGTGTGCATTCACTTTCATTAAATTATACCCTGACCTGGAAAATCACTCAGCACTTGGCTCCTTGTTGTATACACAGAGCCAAAACATAATAATATTGGAGGGGTGGCCAGAGACAAGGCTATAAAAAAATGCACTCGAAAGAGAAGATAACTCTATTTGGTAGGTCTAGTGTATAACTCAAAACAAGTTTTCAAAAGTATGTGTAAATAAATGTCTTATTGTTTGGAGCAACAGATAATTATGTTTTCATTTTGGTGGGAATTGCGATTCAGCAGTGGGTTTGGGACATAAATATTAAAGAGCAAACAAATGGTAGCTCAGAGTGTTGACCATTTACCTACTCATTGTTTCTAAGATAATGTGAGATGAGTCACAGGTTCTATTGACATAGATTGTTGAGTTACATGATTGGGAATTTTGTGAGTTGTTTGCCTATTTCTTTTGCTTTATCTGGATTGAATTATTGATTTGTTTTACATGTCCTTGGATAGGATTTTTCCAAAGCATCAGAGTAAATGCTGGATGACATCAATTGATACATGAAAAAAATAATGAAGCATCACAATGGTGTAATGGTGAGAGTATGGACTTTGGAGTCAAGAATACCTTGTTCAAAGCCCACTTCTACAAGCCATTTGACCTTGTACAATCTATTTGATATTTCTGAGTCTTAATTTCCTTATCTATAAATGGGAAAAGTAGAATCTTCTTTCCAGTTTTGTTCTGATAATTTGTTTTGATTTCACAGTTTTCAGGTTATTAGATCATGGGTAAACCACAAAAGCAACTGACCAAATACAAACTACTGATCATAGTGTGTCTGGACATAGTAAATACCAATTCTCAATGAATGAAAAAAGTGGAAAATACATGCACACATTTCTGTAACTTCTTTTTACCTTCCCTTAAATTCCAATTCCTACAAAGGAAATGCCATGAGCTGCCATGGAATGCCTCTGTTTGCAAGGAAAGCGTGAGGGATTGATGGGGAATCAAGTGAAGCAGGGTACAGTGTGTGTGTGTGTGTGTGTGTGCGTGTGCGTGTGTGTGTAGAGTTGAGGAGAGAATGGAAAAATCCCAAGCCCATCAGAGACTTCTGCTTTGCTTTGGTATTTCACTCACATAAGGAAGTGTAAACAAAAGGCTGTGTTTGGGTTATGACTCTTGGAAGCTATCAGCCTATTTCAGGTATCAGGTGGTTTATAGTTTTGACATTGACTCTCCCTCAACTGAGAGATATAAACCCTCTCAGGTGCAGCATTATAGCATTTAGATTTCCACTCATGATTCGGAGCCAGGGGAAACAAATGAGGAATTAAATGGTGCCAACAGATTATGCATGAAGATGACCTCCTCTCTGAAAAAAACAAGACAAGGACTCCCTCTCTCCCAAATCAGAGTTCAGGCTGCCACCACATCAACCCTCATGAAAGAATTTGTGTACATTGTTTCAGCAGGCTGATTCACCTAAACCTTGCGTGTAGCTAATTTTTTTGATTACACATTTGCTAAATTCAGCATCTGCAAACCACAAAGTAGCCACAGTGTTTAAAGCACACAAATTTCATTTAGGTGCAAATGGATTGGAACCTATAGCATTGCTCTAGCTCTGTACCATTTTTTATGAGGAGGCTTCAATTATATGTCTAACCATTTTTTCCTCTCCTCTGTATTTTATCTTGTATTCTCTTTAACTAGACAAAATGAGATAATGTATAAGAAAGGAAAATTTATTTCAAAGCAAAGTGCTATGTACACATCAGAATAATAATTTATTGATTTATTTGACTACCTAAATTAATCTTCAACATGGTCTCCAAAGCAAAAAGCCATTGGCAAGTGTTAAGAATTATTATTTTTTCTCTTTTTACACTTTAGTTCACTAAGACTATGTACTTTTTCACCTCCATCCATCCCTCCTTCCTCCTCTTCCTTCTTCTTTTTGAAATTTGATTCCTTTCTATTCTCATTACACAAAATTGTACTTTCCCCTCTGATTTTATAGAATTTCTACTTTTGCTGCATCTATAGTTGGCCTGGACTTTAACATTATGAAGTATGCAAGGTTCCCACCCTATCTAAGCTGTGGATGATGGTATGTCCAAGAAAGCAAATAACATTTGGTGTATTTTTTGTGGCTTCCCTTGAATCATTTGATCATATCTCATTTGTCCTTTTATTCATGGAAAATACATTTAATAAGTCTATAATGCTCTAGGATTTGAGAAGGTTCATACCTGATTGGAGTGATGGGTTTGGAAAAGTAGATCTTTAAAGGATGAAATGATTGCAAGTAGCTGGAAGAGAGAAGACCTTGGGGCATCTACAGGGTGTGGCTAAGGTAGTGTTGGTTAGTAGTGCAGGTGAATGGAGATACACTTGGAAAGGCAAATCAAAGCTCTAATGGCTAAAGAAAGGGTTTTTTCTTAATTTAAATTATTTGTCAGATTTAAGATGTAATGAATGTCATGGAACTGTTATGATTCAAACATTGAATTATTGAGTTATGATTTAATATGAATAAATGATATTCCTTCAAACTGATGGAATGATTTCAAGTAGTCAGAAATGGCTCCGGTTGAGAATTCTTTTCATATCAATGCTCAGAATTTGTGGGCCATTCCTTGCTTAACCAAAGTATGGATCCCATTTTGGAGCTATACTAGAAACTCTATGAGCAGTTTCTCTAAAACATTAGGGGCGCAGGTAGCCTACTTTGGAGATCCTTTCTAATAGAGAAATGCAAAGGAAAACAACTTATTTTCCCCAGGGCCTCAGAGATCAAAAACTGTGGCACAAATTGGCCTACAAAGTGCTACTGGTGGGGCTGGCAGGTGGCTGCAGGGCAGATAGAGTAGCAGCCATACCCAGTACCAAGAGGAATTTCTGGACCAATCCTATTAATTGGAGTAGAGATGAGGGTTGGGGACTCTTTCTGAGATCAGAGAACTGGCACAAGCCAGTGAAACTGTCTTTATAAGACTGAGACTTGTGAAATGCTGAAAAATTTAGGTTACATATAAACTGGAAATTAGAAAGGGAGGGAAAAAGAAAATTAATGACAGAAGGATAGAGAATTAAGCTCTCATCCAGACATTTCTTTTTTGTCTATTGAAAATCTAATATTTTCAATAGCCCATGATTCATGACCATCTGAATATTTGATAGGCAACTCAATTCATTACATCACAAACAAAATCCATCATTCTCCTCTTCTCCCCAAACTTCCCCAAGTTGTTTTTATTTTTATTTCCATAAATAGCATCTTTATTCTTTAAGCCATCTGGAGTCGAAAATTAGTATATTTTGATTCTTTCCTTTCACTCCTAATATCATATTAACTGACACATCTCATAGATACTACCTCTGAAATCTTATTTAATACAACTTTTTCATTCTGTTACCATGGCATTACTGGAGATTAAGCCTTCATTTTTACTTGTTTGACTTTTGTAAATAAATTTCCCAAATTGCCTCAGCCTTCTGCTTCTTGGTTCTTCTATCCATCTTGTTTACCAGGCAGTCTTTGTAACATGCAAGCCTTGTCATGTCGCTCTCCTGCTTAACAATCTTCTGAGGATTTCATTCAATAAATTGACGACAAAATCCTTAGTAATATACAAAACACAAAAGTAGACTTCAATTTGCCTTTCCAAGTGTATGTCCATTCATCTGCACTATTGACCAGTTCTACCTTAGTCATGCCCTGAGTATGCCCCCACATCTTCTCTCTTCCAGCTATTTGCTATCATTTCATTCTTTATAGATCCACTTTAGATACCTCTTCCTACCTGAATTATTTCCAGCCTCATCACCCTAATCAAGTGTGAGCCTTCTGTAATCCTGGTTCACAGGTTTACATCAGTATTACGGAACATGTGTCCCTACTGCATGTTTGTTATTTGTGTTCATGGCTTTTATGACACAGTGGGCATCTGTGTTGTTCATGGCACTATGACAGGCATTTTATTTATATTATTCATTTAAATTTTAGGACTTCATACCAACTCTAATGCAATATTCATTAGGAAGCCAACATTGGATACCTTGCTCAAAAGCACTACATTAAATCCAGATCCATTTACCATGAATGCACATGCTTTTCTATGAGTCCAAACTGCCTTGATTGAAGGGATCTGAGATTGAAGTTGAGATGGAGAAACACTGAACCAAGAAATGGAGAGCCCAGGTCTTGATGATATTACTTAAGCATCTCCAACAACCCAGTTCTATCTCTGAACTGTTCAGGTACATGAGCTGGATGGTCTACCATGAGTTGGATTTCATGTTCAGTAATTGAAAGTCATGATAATGATAGATCAGGGGTAATGTTGTAGGCTTTGATGTCAGCAACATATTTGACAAAACTTGTTATAATAGGTTGTGGGCAAGAGGTTGAGTTGTGGGTTTTTAAATATATACTTCATGAAGTTGGAGTGATGGCTCAGGGGTTGGAGTGGTGGTTCAGGGGTTAGAGCACTTCCCTGGCATGTGTGAGGACCCAGGTTTGAACCCCAGCACCACATACACAACTAAGTGTCAGAGAAACAAAGGCTTAGTGAAAAAACAAATACAATGCATTCTCTCTCTTTTTAAAAAATATGTGTATATATGTGTATACATATTTATTTACACACACACACATATATATATATACTCAAATCATCTCCATAAAGGTGTATCAGTTTGTAAAATTTATTTCTTAATATTTCACAAATTTTATCAACACCTTAGAAGAAAATATACATGAGAAAATATAAAGTCTTAAATTTCTTGAAGATAATGTTCATACAGTGGTTACTTCAATTCTAGATAGACAGGAAGCATGGAATCCAGCATGATCCATGGAGACTGTAAAGGAAAAGTATAGGAGGTGTCAGAGTCAGTGTTAAAAATCAAAGCAGGTGATAATCTGAGACCAGGGGGCAAGGTGAAGGGCAGGAAGCCAAAGCTTTTAAGTACCTGGAAACAGCGTTAGCATTAAAACTCCTCAGATGTAGGTTCAAGTCTTACCCTTGTCAATGAATAACTGTGTGATTTAAGGAAAATTAATCTCTGAGACTGTTTCTCCATTGTTAAAATGGACATGATTATTCTTTTTTTAATTGAGAAATTTATTTTTTGAACAACCATACAAATTTTTAACAAAATAATATAAAATGTATATAGATTCTGAAGATTAGATTTACCCCCAAGAGTGCCCCCCCAATTACCCACCCTTATCCCTCCCTTCCCCTTCCCACAATATCTCTAAAAAAAGTATTAGGTTGTATAACATTACACCTTAACTGGATTTAACACATGATCATAGACCAACTTTCTCAAAGGCCAGGGTCTAGTTCCAGCCTTCACAGATGAGTGGAGACATTCGACCTTGGTTCTCTGGGTTAAGCTGATTTTACTCAGCAAAATTTCTTCCATAGCCATCCATTTACCTTCAAAGGCTCAATATCATTGTTTCTAATTGCTGTGTAAAATTCCATAGTATATATGTACCACAGTTTTTGGATCCATTCATCCAGTGAGGGACATCTGGGTTGTTTCCATAATCTAGCAATTGTAAATTGAGCTGCTATGAACATAGATATTGCTGTGTCACTATAATGTGCTGATTCTAAATCCCCTGGAAAAATACCCAGGGGAGGAATAACAGAATCGTATGGTGGTCCCATCCCCAGTTTTTTGAGGATTCTCCACACTGCTTTCCAGAGGGCCTGTACCAGTCTGCAGCTCCACCAACAGTGTGTTAGTGTGCCTATCTCCCCACAGCCCCTCCAGCATCTATTATTGTTTATTTTCTTCATTTTTGCCATTCTGACTGGTGTGAGGTGATATCTTAATGTAGTTTTCATTTGCATTTCTCTGATTTAGAGCACTTTCTCATATATACATTGGCTTGATCAATGTCCTCTGTTGAGAAGTTTCTATTTAGCTCTTTTGCCCATTTATTGATTGGGTTGTTTGTGTTTTTGTAGTTGAGATTTTTGAGGATTTTGTAGATCTGGATATGAGGCCCCTGTCAGAGGAATCATAGCCCATGTTTCTCTCCATTTCCATAGGAAACCTCTTGACTCTTTTGATTGTTTCCTTGGCAGTACAAAAGCTTTTTAGCTTTATGGCATCCCATTCACTGATTTTTGACTTTATTTCCTTCACTTTAGGAGACATGTTGAGAAAGTCTTTGCCTACTCCCAAATGCTGAAGCGTTGGACCTAATTTGTCTTCCATCAGTTGCAAGGTAGCTGGTTTAATTCCTAGCTCCTTCATCCATTTTGATGTGATTCTCATGCAAGGAGAAAGATATGGGTCTAATTTCAACTTTCTGCAAGTGGCTGTCCAGTTTGTCCAGCACCATTTGTTGAAGAGGCTGTCTCTCCTCCATGTAATATTTTGTCCCCCTTTGTCAAAAATCAGATGTTTAAAGATTTGAGGGTTTGTTGCAGGGTCTTCTATTCTATTCCATTGGTCTTCTTTCCTATCTTGATACCAGTACCATGCTGTCTTTGGTACTATGGCTCTATAGTATAGTTTTAAATCTGGTACGCCAAAACTGCCTGTTTCATCTTTCTTGCTTAGTAGTGTTTTGGCAGTTCTAGGTTTGTTATTGTTCCAAATGAATTTGAGAATTCCTTTTTCTATGTCTTTAAAGAACGACATAGGTATCTTTATAGGGACAGCATTAAATCTATATAGAGCTTTCAGTAGAATGGCCATTTTTATTATATTAATTCTGCCTAACCAAGAGCATGGGACATCTTTCCATCTTCTTAGGTCATCTTGGATTTCATTCTTCAATGACTGATAATTTTTGTTGTAGAGATCTTTGATTTCCCTTGTAAGGTTAATTCCCAAATATTTTATTTTTTTCTAAGATTTTTTTTTTAAAGAGAGAAGGACAGTGAGAGAGTGAGAGAGAAAATCAATTTTTATTGAGTTTTTCACATGGCTTTCGTTGCTCTGACACTTAGTTGTGTACGTGGGTGCTGGGGTTTGAACCCATGTACTCGCACGGGTGGTTACAGGGCAAGCACTGTAACCACCGAGCCACCGCTCTAGCCCCTTTTCTAAGATATTTTGAATGGGACTGATTTCCTGATTTCTTCATCAGTCCTATTATTATTAGTGTATAGGAAAGCTATTGATTTATGTGTGTTGATCTTGTATCCTGCCCCTTTGCTAAATCTGTTTATAAGTTCAAGCAGTTTACTGATGGAGATTTTTGGATCTTACAGATACAGGATCATGTCATCAGCAAAAAGAGAGAGTTTGAATTCCTCTCTTCCTATTTTAATCCCTTTGATTTCTTTCTCTTGCCTAATTGCTCCAGCTAGGATCTCACGAACAATATTGAATAAAAGTGGTGAGAGTGGACAGCCTTGTCTTGTTCCCAATTTTAGTGGAAATGCTTTCAGCTTTTCTCCATTTAGTATGGACATGATTATTCTTACCAAGTAGTCTGTTGAGTAGGGTAACCTACGTGGAGGCATTAGACACAGTGAATGTTCAATACGCAGGAATTGTTTCAAAGCACTTTATTTTCTAGGAGTTGGCTAATAATTTACTGGAACACAGAGGGGAGGACCTGGATATTGGGAAGAAGGGGCAGTGATGAGGAAGCATGAGCAGTTCTGCAGAACATGGTCTGTCTCATCCAGGAATATTCCCCCTCCACACCACCGCTCCAAAAAAATTCTGAATGCCCTTCTTAGCATCTTATAAGAAAGGAAACAAAGTGACAAACTTAATGGGAGATAAATTAAGTTCTACAAGAAAAGAAACTCATTTCGATAACTGTAGGACACAGTAAATTTTGGTTTGGAGAAAAATCACTTGATTAGTCCACAGAGTGATACAGTTTCTAAAGCATTTGGCATCTATAGCATGCTGTGATAGAAGCAGAGGGTACCACGAATAAGAATCATTAAGTAGCATACTGTTTGGTCACGAACAGTTTAGCTGGAAACAATTTCATTAGCAGTATGCTCCTTGACATATTGATGTGGGTAAAATTGGTTTCTCCAGCTCATGGATTTTTGGAACATGGATCAAATTGGTCCTAATTTTTAGCCATTTGACTTGAATTTAGAGTGAAAAGTTGAGACAACCTCAGTGTTAATATTTAATTATTCATGGTTCTTAATAAATTTTTCTCATAAACATGCAAACCTATTATAGAAAAATTGAAAAATACAGATGAGCAAAAAAATTAAAAAATATAACAATATCCACCACCATAATCTCACTCATCTGTAAGTACCATTGTTATTGTCTTGACTTATATCATTGTAGCTTCTTTCCTCTGCATTACATTTCTCTGACATAGGAAGGAGGCTGTGCTACAGGGTAGAGAACTCTCCATTACCAGATGTTTTAAAACAGAATTGTGAAAATTTGTCAGAGATATGTGTCATAGATGTTGCTCAGGACAAAGGTTAAATTTTATAACACCCATTTTTTTTCAACTGTGGGATTCTAAGAAAGAAACACAAATGAATGTCATTGAAATGCTTGCTTGTGTATTATTTACTTTTTTTGTAGGGTTAAGCTGAAAAAGAACTTCTGAAATTCCAGCTCTGATCTGTAAGCCCTTCTGTTGTTTCCCAAGGTATTGGCTTCAATGCCTATATTTGATTTCTGTGCTTGAGTAAACCCATCCACATGCCAGACTGAACCCTGGTGCGTTTGACATTTTCCCTTCTGAACAGCATCCAGCATAATGTATCTTACTGGAAAAAAATCTAGACAGTATGGCTCAGCCAGTCATGCAAGCTTTTCTTTCTGTGGGATTCTTTATTTTTTCCTTCAGAATGAAAATCGACTACACTATTTGAGGATAAACAAATTTGAAAGTATTTCCAGTAATATCTTTTTATATACAGGCTGCTGAAGATACACTAAAAGTTCTTGACTAAAATCTTGCTTCCTACCTAAATGTCTCAGTAAATACAGACTTGTTGAAATAGAATTCAACTTTTCAGATTCTCCAACTGAAAAATAGAAAATGAAATCCTACTTTCCAAAGAAAGAAATTATGTTTTGTTTTTCTTTAAGGTGTCTATAAACTCTCCAACACAGTAACAGCCATGTGGCATTCATTTAATGATCTCTAAACAAAATTAAGGTAAAATTACAGCTTACAAAAAGTGATGTAAGCTACATGGTCAAACAAGCTCTACATTGTTTTTCCTTTAGCCTTCCTCATTTTTTTTTAATGAATTTCACTAAATATTCCCTGGTTAGCACATGTATTGTCAATACTTGTAATTTGAAATCTGTTATCATCTCAAAGTTGTATTTTGAATATATTTTTAATGAAAGGTGAGAGATTTACATGATCTGAAGAGCAACCAGATGGTTGCGTATGTTTTTAAATCATCCATGGAGTTTTATTAGCCAAGTGTGTATATTTGAGAAGTTCTTTCAGTATAAGTGTTTTGCAACTAGGAAAACTCTTTAAAAATTGCTGTTGTAATGTTGGCAGTATAGAAGAAGAGAAAATTAGGACCATAAAGTTTGAGAGAATGGGAATGAAAGAAAGATATATATTATAAAATGTTTGATCAACAAATAACAATAGGTTGCTCAGTGGTTGCAGCACTTGCTGCATGTGCAAGGACCTGAGTTTGAACCCCGGAACACATACACAACTAAGTGTAGGAGGGGTAGGGCCAAGATAAAAAAATAAATAAAACAGATTCTCTCTCTTATTTTCTCCCTTTTTCTTAAAAAAAGTAACAATAAAGGTATTGAGTGTCCACTATTGTATGTGTTGGACATTAGGTTAAGTGGTTTATATATACACTGCCTTTTACAGCAATCTTAGAAGATAGTATCATCATCTCCATTTTACAAATGAATGAACTCAGGCTCAGAAAAGCAACAGTCTCACAGCTGTTATCAGGCTGGGATTCATAGTTTGTCCCATGATAAAGTTTATACATATGTGGCACGAATTGAAAAGAGAAATGAAAGCAGTAAAAGAAGTGAAAACTATTAAATAGAAATAAAGTGTATTTCTTTTTTATTTGAATAGATTTTTTTAATTCATTTGAGACATGCATGATAGCAGAAAGGAATGGGGTTGAACAAGCGAAGTGGAACTGTGCTAAGAAAGTATTTCCTGCCTTTGTGGACGATGAGGTCAAATATTTTGGCATCCTCTCTTTATAACTACTCTATCTGATCAGCCATTTTTCTCCTTAAAATTCTCTAGAATATGCTTATCTTTGACAGGGCCTTCAATGGTGTTTATACCTATATTGACTATGTGAGAATAACATAACCTCATGCTCAGCCATGATATTTGGCCAGGAGATCACAGCCTGATGTTCAACAATCACTCCCTGCTTGGGAAAGTGCTTTGTGCAGGGCGTAACCTGCACAGCTGTACTTGGTGGCCTTGGTCTTTTAACCACCTTCTCCTGGACTCACATGTCACATGCAGCCTTCTCTTAATTCTGCTCCTTACCTCTTGTCTTGTCCTCCTTCTGCTTTATCCACACGGGAGCTGGACTTGACTTTCTGAAATGCAACTCTTATCATGCTGCTTATCAACAGCCATGCAGTACGTCCCCTTTGTCCTTAGTATGGTGCCTGTGTTAGCTTTCCACCTCTATAACAAATACCTGAGATAACCAACTTAGAAAAGCTTTACTTTGGCTCACAGTTTTGGAGATTTAAGGCCATGATCAATTGGCCTCCTTGCTTTTGGGTTCTCAGCCAGGCAACATATGATACTGGAGAGCATGTGACAGGGTGAAGCTACTCACCTTATAGCCTGGAAGTGTAAGAAATAAAGAGGAAGGAATTGGGGGTCCCGCTACCCACTTCAAGGGCACATCCCCCCACAACTTGAAAACCTTCCACTACACCCCGTCTTTTGGAGTTTCCATCACTTTCCAATAGAACCAAGCTGAAGATGAAGACTTTAACACATGGATCTTTGGATGGCATTCTAGATCCAAACTACAGCAGAGACCAAACTCTAGTGCAGCAAACCTGTCTGTCTTTGCATGACCTTGCCAGCCTTTCTCCTCTCCTCTCTTATCCATTTCTTGTCTTCTTCTCTCCTGTAATTAAAATGGGCCTTCTACCTTCATCTGCCTTGAAATCTTTTTCTACCCCAAATCTCTGTCCCTTTACCTGGCTGATTTCTATGTGTATTTCAGAATTCAGCTCAGACCTGCCCTCTGGGGAGGCTTCCTGACCCTGTGAACCTCAGCTGTGTTCCTCTGTTTTCTCCTAGAACCTTGACTCACTCTGCACTATAGCACTAGGACAGAGGTTTGCATCTGTTTGCCACCACCTCTGCTTTCCCACGGGGCTGCGTGTATCCTTCTCCAGCTCAGGAGCAAGGTCTTGCTAGCCCAGGGATCTACCATATATAGTACCTGGTATATCCCTTATGGTAGCCCAGGGACCTACCACAATACTTGATATGTTGAACAGCCTCATCTATTAGTCAGTGACACAACTTTTTATTGGGTAGATGCAAAATTATTCTGTAAACTGCTCCAGAAAATATGAAGATAGGAAAGGTGGATAAAGGATGGGAAGTCACTCTCTGAATTTAACATTTTTCACTGCCTGTGGTACAATTTCTCTTCAAGGTCCTTGATCCATGGACTTCCACTTCTTTCTCATTCTGGCATGGAATTGGAATTTGTGCTATTTTCTCACACCTGCTTCAGCAGTACAGAGTGTCTCTAAAAGGAATTTCTCAATTAGGCACAGAGCGAGCCACCAAAAACCACTCTGACAGGTCATTCCAAAAGAATCTGCATTTGGAAAATGAATCAAGTCAGAACAGATCTCTTTAATGTCTTGTGGAGCCATAAAACCAGGGAATGTGGAAAGGAGGTCTGCAGGTGGTGTGGCTGTTTATATTTAAAACTTTGAAGTTTGCAGTATTACTCATACCATTTAGTGGAAGAATTAATGCGCACAGTGGGTGCATTGAGTCCCAGCAATGATTCATTTAGCATTTCATAACCATAAGATGAACCCCCACACACACATACACTTTTGCTTTAGGAATAAGGACCTAAATGGGAACAGTGTGCATGACATTATTGACTCTCAAATTCTCCATGATTCCCTCCGCATCTATGAACCCACAATCCTGCTTTTCCCTTCATATTTAAAACTCAAACCTTTGTCCTTCCAAGGGGAAAAGGTCAGTGACTATGAAGTGAATGAATGTAACTGACTCTCGCTGCCATTCTGCAAACACTGAACTGACGATGTGTCATGTAGGATCACAGAAGGGCATTAGCACCTGAAATCGGTGCACAGGAGAAAAATCATTTTGTCCAGGTCTTTATTTTTATCCCCTTCATATGTCATAACTTGCAACTCCTCATTTTTATCTTGTGTGCTTTCTCCCTAGGACAAGGGTCAGCAAACTTTCTCTCTGTAAAGGGTCAGGCTCGCTAGTCTTAGGTCTCTGTTTTAACTACTCAACTCTGCCATTGTATGTAAAAGCAGCTATAGGCAATATATAAATAAATGGGCATGGCTGTGTTCCAACAAAATTTTCCTTATGGACACTACTGATACTTGAACTTCATGTTATTTTGTTGTGAAATATTATTCTCCTTCTGATATTTTTCTCCCATTGTTCTTCACAGATTGTTCAAAAACAGATAGCAAGACAGATTAGGCCTATAGGCTGTAATTTGTTGGTCCAGCCCTAGAATGTCAACTGGGGAGTGATAAGATTGGATTTGTGCTTCTAGATAGTGTATCTTGAACTTAAAAGTGCATGTGGATCACTTAAGGTTCTGTTAAAATGCAAGTTCATTGAGAGTCTGCATTTCTAACTAGCAACCCGATGATACTGCTTGCTGTTGTGGGTCTGCAAACCATGAGTAAAGAGGTTCTCAAAGATCTACATAGCTGGATTTACCCATGGCAGAGAGCCAGGTTTGGAGAGAGACTGGGTCATGATGGGAAGTGCAGTAAAGATGATTTACTAGGCTTTGTAATGGGTTAGGAGTGGGCCCATGAGGGTCTATACCAAGGCAGGCTCAGGGTGTTTGGAGTGAGGCTGAGGATATCAAATACTTTTTTTTTATTAGATGTATATAGAGATACAATTGAGGAGGAAACATTCAAACCATCAATAACCAATGTATATATACTTAGTTATCCAGGGGTAATGCCAAATCATGGATGCTCAGCTTGGGTTTCCCCTGTTGCTGTTTCCCCCAGAAGAACTCTTGCGATAAATGGGTATCTCGTGGAGGAATGACATCTGCTTCTGAGATGGTTCCCCCATATTCCCACTCTCCAGTCTCCTAGGAGTTCTTCATACACCCTCCTTCCTCCTCATCCCCCTCCCTACGCCTTCAAGTAACCTAGGGAGCCATCCCCCTATTACGCTGGGAATCATTCAATTTGAAGTTATTGTTAGCTTAGCCGTCTAACCTACAGCTTCCCCATGTATTCTAGCTTCCACAGATGAGAGATACCATTCGGCCCTTGAGTGTCTGAGATTGAGATACTTCACTGAGCATAGTTTTTTCCATCTCCATCCATTTGGCTACAAAAGCCATAATATCATCTTCTCTAATGGCCGTGTAGAATTCCATTGTATATAAGTACCAAAGTTTTTTGTATCCACTCATTGAGTGAGGGGCATCTGGGTTGGTTCCATAGTCTAGCTATAGTAAATTGAGCTGCTATAAACATTGATGAAGCCATATCACTATAATATGCTGATTCTCACTCTTTTGGGAAAATACCCAGGAGTGGGATAGCTGGATCATAAGGTGGTTCCATACTTAACTTTTTGAGGATTCTCCACACTGCTTTCCAGAGTGGCTGAACCAGTTTGCAGTCCCACCAGCAATGTAACAGTGTTCTCTTTTCCCACAGCCCCTCCAGCATCTGTCGTTGTTTGTATTCTTCATTTTTGCCACTCTAACAGGAGTAAGGTGGTATCTCATTGAAGTTTTGATTTGCTTTTCCCTTATAGCTAATGATGTAGAGCATTTTCTCATATATTTGTGGGCTTTCTGGACTTCCACTGGAGAGAAGTTCCTTTTGAGTTCTTTAGCCCATTTATTGATTGGATTATTTGTGAGTCTAGTGTTTAGTTTCATTAGTTCCCTGTATATTCTGGATATTAGCCCTCTGTCTGAGGTGTAGCAGGCAAAAGTTTTCTCCCATTCTGTAGGTTCTCTCTTGATGCTCTTGACTAGATCTTTAGCTGTGCAGAAACTTTTTAGTTTAATTGCATCCCATTCATTTATTCTTGATTTTACAGCTTGAGCCATGGGAGTTTTATTAAGGAAGTAGCTGCCGACTCCTATATGCTGTAGTGTTGACCCGACTTCTTTTTCTAGTAAGTTTAAAGTTGTTGACTTGATATCCAGTTCTTTGATCCATTTTGATTTAATTTTTGTGCAGGGTGAAAGATAAGGATCCAGCTTCAGTTATCTACACATGGCTGTCCAATTTGTCCAACACCATTTGTTGAACAGGCTATCTTTCTTCCACACTATGCTTTTGCTCTCTTTATCAAATATCAAATAGTTCAAGATATGGGGGTTTGTCTCAGGGTCTTTTATTCTGTTCCACTGATCTTCGATTGCTACTACAGCTCTGTAGTATAATTTCAGGTCAGAGATTGAGATTCCCCCTATTTCTTCTTTTCTATAGAGTAATGTTTTGGCTAGTCTGGGTCTCCTGTTATTCCATATGAACTTGAGAATTGCTTTTTCTATATCTGTGAAGAATGCCATAGGTATCTTGATGGGGATTGCATTAAATCTGTAAAGGGCTTTGGGTAGAATGGCCATCTTTATTATATTGATTCTGCCTAACCATGAGCATGGAATGTTTTTCCATCTACTCAGGTCTTCTGTAATTTCTTTTCTTAGTGTTTGATAGTTTTCTTTGTAGATGTCCTTAATTTCCTTTGTATGTTAATGCCCAAGTATTTAATTTTTTTGGAGGAGATGGTGAATGGGAGAGATTTCCTGATTTCCTCCTCTGAGGATTTGTTGCTGGAGTAAAGAAATGCTAGTGATTTACTGGAGTTGATCTTGTAGCCAGCTACTTTGCTGAAAACACCTATAAGCTCTAGGAGTTTTCTGGCTGATGTTAATGGGTCTGCTAGTTATAGAATCATGTCATCAGTGAATAGAGATAACTTAACTTCCTCTTTGCCTATATGAATACCTTTGATTTCCTTGTCTTGCCTGATAGCTCTGGCAAGGGTTTCAAGGACTATATTGAACAAGAGTGGGGAAAGCAGACAGCCTTGTCTAGTACCTGAATTCAGTGGAAATGCTTTCAGTTTTTCTTCATTGAGGATAATGTTGGCTATGGGTCTGTCATAAATGGATCTGACATAGTTAAAATTTCTTCCCTTGATCCCTATCTTTTCCAAAGTTTTGAGCAAAAAGTGGTGTTGAATTTTATCAAATGGCTTCTCTGCATCAATTGAGATGATTATATGATTTTTGGTTTTTATTCTGTTTATGTGGTGAATTACATTTATTGATTTGAGTATGTTAAACCAGCCTTGTTTTCCTGGAATGAAGCCTACTTGTTCATAGTATATTATCTTTTTAATATGCTTTTGTATCCGATTAGCTAGCATTTTATTAAGGATTTTTGCATCAATGTTCATCAGGGAAATTGGTATATAGTTTTCTTTCCTTGACATGTCTTTGTTGGGCTTTGGAATCAGTGTAATATTTGCCTCATAAAAAGTGTTTTGGAGTGATCCCACTCTATCAATTTCCTGGAAGAGCTTGTAGAAGATTGGTGTCAGTTCTTCTGTGAAGGCTTGGTAGAATTCTACTGTATAACCATCCAGTCCTGGGCTTTTCTTTTTTGGGAGAGCTTTGATTGCTGCTTCAATTTCGCTTTCTGTGGTAGGTTGGTTTAGGTTTTCAATGTCCTCCTGTGTTAAAGAGGGGATGTCGTGTATGTCCAAGAACCTGTCCATGTCCTCCAGGTTATCAAACTTGGCAGAGTATAAATTTTCAAAATAGGTTCTGATAATCTTCTGTATCTTGGATGAGTCTGTGGTGATATCCCCATTTTTGTCTCTGAGTTTTTTGATTTGCTTCATTTTGTTCTTCCTTTTGGTGAGGTTGGCAAGGAGTCTGTCGATTCTGTTGACTCTTTCAAAGAACCAACTCTTAGTTTTGTTAATAGTTTGTATAGTTTTTTTGTTTTCAATTTCGTTGATTTCAGCTCTGATTTTGGTAATTTCCTGTCTTCTGTTAGATTTAGGGTTGGACTATTCCTCCTTTTGTAGTCGTTTGAGTTGAAGCATAAGGCTGTTAATCTGATCTCTTTCTAGATTTTTGATGTATGCACTCAGTGCTATAAATTTACCTCTTAAGAAAGCCTTCATACTGTCCCAAATGTTTCGGTATGTTGTTTCCTCATTCTTGTTCAAATCCAGAAACTTCTTAATCTCTGTTCTCATTTCCTCTTTTTCCCATCCTTCGTTTAAGAGGTAATTATTCAATTTCCAAGTATTTGAGTAGTTTCTGTTGTTTCTCTTGTTGATTGCTGAGATCATAGCATTATGATCTGACGGGATACATGGGATTATATCCACTATTTTATATTTGTTAAGATTATCCCGGTGAACTAGGATGTGGTCTATTTTAGAGAAGGATCCATG
>PVKS010019085.1:0-38995 GCA_004027875.1 Aplodontia rufa
TGCAGACCTGGGGGCTGTGGGTCCAGGAGAGGGAGTGTGGTTTTAAAAATGGATGCTCCCCTTCCCTCACTGCTCCCACACCTTCTTCAGGGCTTCAGCCAGGCCTTCTGGTCCTGTTTCCACCTTTGATCTCTACTGCTTCCAGCCGGAGTATTTAGAGCTTGCTTTGCAATCCCAAAGAGGTCTTGCCCTGATCAGGTGGGCTGGGCGTGTGGTAACTAGCAAGCCTAAAGTACAAGCCTTGCAGTTCCTGCGCTGCCTCTTCTGCGCAAACCGCTGCTCTGTGCTTGTATGAAAGCTCTTTCCAGTCACTGATCCTGCCGCCAGACAGAGCGCAGGTCCAGGAGGTGTCCTCGCCAGTACGCCAGTACGCCAGTACAGTCTTTAGAGCTGTGCGGGTCCTTCTTTGCAGAAGTGACTCAGGCAGGCGGGAATGTAGGCTGGAGAGTGCAAATGCCGGCCGGCGGGCCAGCGCCAGCCGCCGCGGGGGCAGCGCAGAACAAAGAATCCCCGGCCGCTCCTAAGTCTCTATTCCCCAGAACCAGTGCCAAGATTAGAACTGGTGATTCACCATGCTATTCCCCCACACGCACCTCAAAATATTGGTGAGAAGCCAGAGATATCCTGATCAGTCACGAGGATGCAGGGGAGGTCTTTTGTCTTCAGATCGCCATCTTGGAGACCATTTGCTAACTTCTTAGAGCTGAGGTTTAAAAATGTGCTGGTTATAATTTTATTAAGAAAAGAAACTTCAATCATTTTTTTATTATTTTCATTTTGTTTCCAAAATTTTGTGTGTGTTTGTCATTCACATACATAGGAAAGATCAGAGAGTGAAAGAATTGAGTGGAGATATGGCTAAGTGGAGGGAAATGTCAAGGAAGAAGCACACACATATGCACATGCACACACACATATACAGACAGACAAGCAAGGGGGCTTGAAAGCATACATCATAGATTTAGAAGGCTTGAAAGTCAACATGAGAGACAGCAGACTGAAAGAAAGGATTCATTCACAGAACCAACTTCATGAGAATACAAAAAATAATAAGACAAACAACCAAGGAGTAGTCTCTGGCAAATGGTAGTTCTGAGCATTTCAAGTGATCTAGGATGTGGCCAGAGCAGCAAATGGTGGCACCAAATGAGAAGAGATGCTTATTATTTTTTTAGTGCATTATAGTTATAGATAATAGTGGGGTTAATTTTGACATATTCATAAACGCATATACATAATTTTCTCTATTTAATCCCTATTACCATTCCTTCCCTTCCCTTCTCCCTCCCCCTGATTGACAAATAAATAGAAACAGATATAACTGAAAAGGCAATCACAAATCAGCAGAGCTTATTTAACTGAATTGCAGCCCTTATATTAGTTGCTCTTCCAAGATTATATTTTTGAACCTTGGAAAGATATTGAAATCTCAGAAATTCACCTAATCTGATCACGTAAAGCTTTTCTTATTCATTTTAATTACATTAATAATTGCAGATATTAGTATCAAGAACAGTTTCTGGCTAACAGTAGATCTGACAATGAATATGAGTGCCACAAACAGGTAATAGAACAAGTGACTCAGTGCTGAGAAAAGAGAAGCATACTGGGAAATAAAGTGCAAGGCAGGATTATCAGAAATGTCTCTAGGACCCACGACACGCAGGAAGCAGGAATGTCAGGAGCTTATATTTATTATGTGTTGTGCACCTGGAGTCGCACAGGTCTGGAAGTCTCCTAAAGATTTAGGGCCCGGACACCAAGATATCAACAAGACAGTGTTTATTGAGCTCCAAGGTGTTCATAAAACTGGACTACACCTAGAGGGAACCTAGTAAGTATTAGACAAGGTTCTTTCTCTAAAATGATTCAAAAAGAAAAAATAAAAAAGAGAAAGACTAAATAAAGGGAAAAATAAGGAGTTTGATAACAGAATACTATAGGTTATATATAGATTACATATATTTCTGTGGCGGGAAATCTTTGTTTTTCTCAAATAGTTTAGTAAAAAAATGAAATATTCAAAGTCATGTAAGAGACAACAATTTTGTGTGCAAATCACACGATTTCAGGTCACTGTGTGGATGTAGGTTTAGGTGTGAGAGACCACTGGGTGGAGAGATGAAGAGCATGGACTATGGAGCCACACTGATTTTGGTGTAAAACTTGGTTCCACAATTTACTAGCCATGTTGTGCTGCAAATGTGTCATGACTACTGTTCGTAGGTTTCTTAAGAATTGAATACTGCAGTAATTTCCAGGTTTCTAGCAGGTATAGAAGACACATGGTAAATGATCCATGAGTGCTAGTTCTTCTTGTTCACATTGCAACATTATCTGAGGACTACAAAATCTGTCTCTTCAGTTAACTAAACCACAATAGTGTATTTGGGCTTGATAACAAAGCAGGAAATTTCCTAATACTATCAATATTTTTATGTAGGAAGTGGAATAAATATCTATACCCAGAGTAAAATGCAAATGATAGAAATGTTGGTCAATTTGAGCCAACACATTTCACTGTTTTGAAGTTACAACTCAGTGAGGTTGCCAAGCTAGGAATATTTGTAATTCTCTAAACCTATCTACCACAGATCAAAGTTAAGAATGATAATGAAACTCATTTTTCTTCCCTGGTAGTAATTGACATCTGGATACACCACTGAAACATGATTCCTTGAATCACAGACCTGATTCTAGGTGCTATTCCAAGACTCAATTTTCAAGCCTGGAAGACAATGATGAAATTCCTTGGGAATTCACAAATCTTTTCTTGGTTGTCCACTTAATGATTTTTTTGCTGGGAGTGGTGGCACATGCCTGTAATTTAAGCAGCTCAGGAAGCTAAGACAAGAGGATTTGCAACTGCAAAGCCATCCTCAGCAATTTAGGGAAGCCCTAAACAACTTAGTAAGACCCTATCTCAAAATAAAAAACAGAAAAAGGGTGGGGGCTGGGGATGTGGTTCAGTGGCTAAGCTCTCCTGAGTTCAATCCCCAGTACCAAAAATCACTAACCAACTATATAAATATTTTCTCACTAGTTTTTAATGGTGTAAATGTCTATAATGTCTCTCATTGCATGTTAAACACTTTACTAATAACTTTTCTTTTAATGTGCAACATATATCACCTTATTTTCCTTTCCTGTCTAAAAAGGATATAGTCCCACTTTGCTCTTTGATTTATTTATATTTCAAGTAAATGTAATTCACATGGTATTTTTTCAAAAACTTGGTTGTTTTTCAAGTTTTCTTCTTGCTGTGACATTATTATTGGAATTTTACATATGGTCATTGAATCCTAACTGAAATATTTTTCAGTACATACAACAGAATCATCTTATCAAATCTCTATAGTTAGGGCAATCATGTTTTTCAAAGTTACTTGCATTTTTATAGACTGCAAACTTTTGCTTTACAATTAATATTTATTACGAGCTTGATTTTTAAATACATTTCAGAAAAGTTTAATGCATCCTCAAAATATAGTATTCCATCTGGGAAAACGAAAGAGAGCGAAAGGGAAAAGGACAGAGAAAATTATAAGTGATCAAAACTTGTTACATAAAATGACAAAATAGAAGTCAGAAATTGGGCTTTATAGTTGTAATCTGTCATTTTTTTGATAAAAGAAACACATCTAACTAGCTCTGTTCTTGTTAAAGCAGTATTTGACATTAATTAACAAAGAAGTTTTAGAATAACTTAGAGGAAGTTCAGGAAAAAAAGTCAGCAAATCACTTTCACAGATTAAAATATCTTAGGACTTCTATATCTTCAAGCTTTGTAGATTTTCTTCAAATCATGTAAATAGTTCATCACCACATCTTATTTTTCATTTGCATTTTGAAATACATAATAATTCATCTGACGTGTTCTTTTTGAAACTGAGATATTTTGAATGATTCTTAGAGAATATGTGCCATTAGCTCTTAAGAATAATAAAAATCCCTCCATATTTTCATCAGAAGCTTGCTTTTTTAATTTAGTCACCAATTAAAAAGGAAAAAATGATCATATTACAGCCTATGTTTTCGTGCTAGATTTTAAACATTAAACACTTTTGTAGATAGATCTCTTTGAAAAGATATTACTTCATATCTATAAACAAAATTTAAGCCAAAAGGGTCAAATGTGACCTCTCATATGTTGAAGCTGGACAGAAAAAGGAAAAGAAAAACTTTGATCTCGGGAAAATAGAAGGGAGAAGAGTGAACTAGAGGAAGGGGATCTGGGGAAAGGGAAGGAGGAAAGGGATAAGAGAAACACTGGGAATGAAGCTGACTAAATAATGTTACGTGAATGTATGAATATATAGCAACAAATTCCACTATTACATATAATTATTATGTACCAATTAAAAATAGTTATGGTGAGTGGTGGAAGATGGCAGACTGGAGAGAATTCATGCCTGGTCACTCTCCTTGACTGGAAAGGAAGAAATGTCTGCAAACTACCTTCCTGCACAGTGCATGTATTAGAAAAGATTCGGCGAACACAGTAAGGTCAATGCAAGATCAGTGACTTGGAGACTTGGTGGTAGCAAGTGGAAAAGAGGAACTAATTCAGACCCAGCTGGTTGTCAGTACCCACCCTCACCCCTCAATAAATACAGGAGCCAGAGAGATGCTGATAAAGTCAGTCTGATCCCTTCAGCCATTAAGAGACCAACCCCATGTAGAAAAGCTATATTGGGCTGGAGGCAGGCCCTCTCAGAATCTGTGCCGCAGAGGAGGGGGCAGACTCTCACTCTCACCTATAAGGAAGTCAGACTGTAGTAATTTTGGACAAACAAGCAGAGACATGGAGTTGGGGGTATAAAGCAGATTTTCACACAATCTTGCCAGGATCCTTCACTTTGCTGTTAATGGGCAGAGTGCAAAGAGGAACTCTTATTTTGTGCTTAAACTGGGACAACTCTGTGGCATTGTTGCTTTGGAGGTGAGAACATTGTCCCCCACTTCCAGACCTAAGTGGGATGCAGCCATTTTGAGCATACAGGCAGGACAGGCAGATCTTTGTTTCAGACCCTCATTACCATCTCCTAGATCTCCCTACAACCCGAGAGCTACTTCAGTCAAACAGGAGATGGGTGCGTGGAGCCAGTGTAGCCTGCAGAAAAGTTAAACCAGACACAATTTGATTGGGTTGTGAAAGAGTTGCCTGACTGCCAACTCATCCTCTCAACTTTCCTAAGTCACAAGCCACAAGACTCTGGGACAGCATTCCAGGATAATTGTTTGGACTGTACTGGTGACCAGCAGAGGCTGCTTCAAGTCCATACATCAAAGTTTGATTTTTTTAAAATGTTTTTATGTGTATGTGTTTGTTTGTAGTAAATGTTGTTGTTATGGACCTGTTACTTCTTTCTACTTGCTTATTTCTTACCTTTCCCTTGAACACTTACTTTATTTTAAATATTACTACTCTCCACACTACCGGAGGCCAAGGCAGCATAGTTCCCTTGTAATTCACTTCCTCCTTACCCACATCTTTCCTATTCTCTGTAATAGCCAAACCCAACTCTTCTAACTCCCACTGCCCCATCAACTTCATTCCCCCAATCTCTCCTTTTTTTTTTTGTCTCTTTCCTTTTCTTCTCTGTTTTTAAAAAAGTTTTTGTAATCAAAATATTCTTACAGCATATCTATACTCTATACATGGCAAGATGTCCATGATTAGGAGCCTGGATGAAAACCTACAAAAAGTATCAACAATCTGAAAGGAGATTAACAGTACTGCTAGACTTGAAAAACACAGTCAATCAAATTAAAAGCTCAATGGAAGATATTAATATCAGACTAAACTCAGTAGAAAATATAATCTCAGCTCTCAAAGAAAAATACACGATATAACAAAGACAGGCTAAGTAATCTGAATGCAAAGATGACAGACAAGAAAAAAGTCTTAGTGAGCATGATCAGAAATTCCAAAACCTATTGGACAAGATCAGAAGAAATAACTTGAGAATAACTGGAATAGCTGAGAACATAGAACAATGAACAAACATCGTAAAAAGCATTCTTAATAAAACCACCAAAGAAAATTTCCCCCATATCAGAATTAATCCAGGAATTCAAATTCGAGTAGCTTATAAGATACCAAATAGACCTAACCAAGTAAGAAACTCACTAAGATACATCATATACAAAAGGAATAACAGACAAATCAAGGAAAGAATTTTAAAAGCAGGAAGAGAAAAACATCAAATCACATTCAGAGGCAAACCATTAAGAATTATGATGGATTTTTCAGCTCATACAATAAAAGCAATGAGAGCATAAGAGCATAGAATGATATTCTTCAAATATTGAAAGAAAGTACTTTTCAGCCAAAGATACTATACCCTGCAAAACTTAGCTTTAAATTTGATGGAGAAATAAAATCCTTCCATTACATGAACAAACTAGCAACATACATAAACACAAAACCAGTTCAACTGAGACTACTCTAAGACAAACAGCAAACAGAAGAACAAACTAACAACTCACAAAGACCATAATCAGAGGAAAGCCAGTAAAAACATAACTCACTTTAAAAATCAAAGATGGCAAAAAATACAGCAAAAGTCATAATGCCAGGGAATCAAAATCACATATCATTGTAACACCACAGAATGTGAATGGACTCAATGCCCCAATCAAAAGACAAAGATTAGCATACTAGATCAGAAAACAAAATCCAACAATATAATGCTCAGAGAAGATACCTCACAGTCAAAAATATACACAGATTGAAGGTGAAAGGTTGGTAAAAGTTCTACCAAGCATACAGCCCAAGAAAGAAAACCAGTGTTGTGATATTTATATATGACAAAGTAAATTTGAACAAAAATTAGTCAGAAGGGATAAAGAAGGTCAATACATTATTGTAAAAGGAACAATACATCAAGAAGATATAACAATAGTTAACAATTATGCTCCCCAACTACAACCTTAGCAAATATGTGGAAAAAATACTCATGGACATTAAACCATTTATTCACTTCAACACAATAATACTGGGGGACTGTAATATACCAGTATCAACAATAGACAGATAATAAAAGTGAAAAATCAATAAAATATCTCTAACCTAAACAACTCTATCAATTAATTGAACTTACAGACATTTAAAGAACATCCTATTCCAAATTGGATGAGTTTACCTTATTCTCAGCAACACAGGCAACCTTCTCCAAAATATATTATATCCTAGTACACAAAGTAAATCTGAGCAAATACAAAGGTGATATAATACCATGAATCCTGTCAGACCACAATGGTATGATATTAGCACTTAACAGGAAGAAAAACAACAGAAAATACATAAATACATGGAGATTGAATAACGACATCTTAAATGAAGAATGGATCAAAGATGAAAAAAGAACAGATATCAAGAAATACTTGGAAATAAATGAGAATGATATTACAACATATTGAAATCTCTGGGACAGTATGAAAGCCTTTTTAAGATGTAAATTTATAGCACTGAGTGCCCTCATCAAAAATCAGGAGAGAGACCTTAAATAAACTTCTGCTCCAATTCAAATCCCTACAAAAAAAAGGAACAATCCAACCAAAAACCCAACAGAAAGCAGGAAATAACCAAGATCAGAGGTGAAATCAATAAAATTGAGAACAAACACACACGCACACACACACACAAAGAATCAACAAAATACAGAGTTGGTTCTTTGAAAAAATAAATAAAATTGACAGACCCCCAGCCGACCTCACCAAAAGGAAGAATGAAGTGAAGCAAATCAACTAAATCAAAGATGAAAATGGACACATCAGTACTGAGTCAATTGAAAATCAGAGGATTATAGAACTTATTTTGAAATACTATACTTTTCCAAATTTGATAATCTGGAAGACATGGATAAATACCTAGCCACACATGACATTCTCAAATTAATACAGGAGAACATTGAAAATTAAACAAACCAATCTCAGGTAGCAGAATAGAAACATCAAACAAAGGCCTTCCAAAAAATAAAAGCAAGGACCTGATGGATTCTCATCAGAGTTCTACCAGACCTTTACAGAAGAATTAACACCTCTCCTTAGTAAGCTATCTCATGAAATTGAAAGACATGGAAACCTCCCAAATACTTTTTATGAGGCAAACATAATCTGGATATCAGAACCCAACAAAGATCTATCAAGAAAAGAAAATACAGCCCAAATTTCCTGATGAACATAAATGCAAAAATCCACAATAAAATTCTAGCAAAACACATCCAGAAGCACATCTAGAAGATAATACAGCACAATCAAGTGGACTTCATTCCTGGAATACAAGACTGGTTCAATATATGCAAATCAATAAATATTATTGACCACTTAAACAGAATTAAAGACAAAAACCTTATGATCATCTCAAATGATGCAGAAAAGGCCTTTAACATAATTCAATACCCATTTATACTCAAAACTCTGGAGACTATAAGGATCAAAGAAATACTTTAATTTTTTAAGAGCAACTTATGACAAACCAATAGCCAACATTATACTTATTGTAGGAAGACTGAAATCATCCTAAATTCTGCTACAAGACAAGGCTCTCTACTTTCATCACTCTTATTTAATGTAGTCCTTGAAACCCTAGCCAAAGTTATCAGACAAGTCAAGCTACCTCTATTTGCTGATGACATAATCTTATTCCTAGCAGACCCATGAAGCTCTATCAGAACACTTCTAGAGCTTATAAATGAATTTAACAAATGGTGCTGGACAAACTGGACAGCCATATGCAGACAACTGAAATTAAATCCTTTTCTCTCACCCTACACAAAAATAAAACTGAAATGGATCAAAAAATTAGAATTAAACAAACAAGTATACAATTGGTAGAAGAATAAATAGGATCAACACTCCACCACATCAGTGTAGGCACCTACTTCTTTAGCAAGACTGCCACAGTGCAAGAATTAAAAGCAAGAATCAGTGGGTGGGATGCCAATAAATGGAAAAGCTTGTACACAGCTAAAAAATTAGTCAAGAGTGTCAAGAGAGAACCTACACAAGAGAGAAAATAATTACCTGCTATGCCTCTGACAGGGGACTGATATCCAGAATATACAAAGAACTCAAAAAATACCACCAAAAACACAAATAACTCAATCAATAGATGGCCTAGGGAACTGAACAGAAGCTTCTCAACAGAGGAAGTTCAAAAAGCCAATAAATACATGAGAAAATGTACTACATCACTTGCAATCAGAGAAACGCAAATCAAAACTCTACTGAGATTTCACCTCACTTGTCATAGTAGCAAAAATGAAGACTACAAACAATAATAGATGCTGGAGGGGTTATGGGAAGAAAGGAAAAGTAACACATCTTTGGCGGGACTATAAATTTGTATAGCCACTCTGGAAAGCAGTTTGGAGACTCGTCAAAAAAATTAGGAACCACCATACAACCCAGCTATCCTAATCCTGGGTATTTTCCCAAAAGATCTAGAATATAAATATAGAAATACTACAAAGACATAGGTATATCAATGTTTGTCACAACTTAATTTATAATAGCTAAACTATGGAAACAACCCAGATTCTCTTCTTTGCTGGATGAAGGATGAATGAATTAAAAAACTGTTTTATATTATACACACACACACACACACACACACACACACCAAAAAAATGGAGTTCTACTCTGCTATTAGAATGATATCATGGCATTTGCATCTGAATGGATGGAAAAGGAAATAATCATGCTAAGTGATGTAGCCCCCAAAACAAAGACAACCCTAAAACAGAGACTTAAGAGCCTAATATTTGCTGATATGTGGACATTAGAGTAAAACCTAGGATAGAATGAAAATTCACTGTTTGATTAATAAACCACCAAAGTTGAAATTTCACATAAGCTAAGCTGGGGGAACCATAACTATGAAGGTGAGTGAGAAGAGAGGGATGCAGGGAGGGGAGGGAGGGAAAAGGAAGATTATCAATATGGCTGGGAACACTCAACTCACATGAGAAGCCTAAGTGTACACAGAGAGTCAGAGAAACTCAGAAGTTTCAAATATTAATATACATGTATATGCTGATTTCTATTTATAGAATGAGCATATTATAGTGGAGACATGAGATTGGGGAATGGTGAAGGTTGGGGGATCTTGGACTAGAATTGGCCTTAATTTACTCTGTCAAAACTACATATGCATGGATATATATATATGTAAGATGTAAGACTGTCAAACAAATGTAAGACTGTCAAAATGTAAGACTGTCAAACAAATTTAAAAAAATAGTTGTTGATAAAACTTAGTGAATGATCACTGATTCATGCAGTCTTGAATTTGCCACCAAAGAAAACCATAGTTTCTCCAGTATTTGAGCATAAGATTGCAATAAGCCAAACACCTGAATTACTAGCTCTTTCTTCAAGGAGATTAAATTTTTTCTCATCTCCAAATATCCCTGTTGATTTTAGACAGTGATACACCTATCCTCACTAAGGCCTTGTTGTCTTTGTTCCAGTATCCACTTAGGCTACTGATCTCCCTGAGGCCCAATTCTGGTACTTACTCAACAACTGAGGCTTATAAAATGCAGTGTGATGAGGCAGCTCAGTCTGATGTGAAGAAGAAAATTCTCTATGTTTTGCAGTTAGAGAGATGACACAGGAGGCAGCCTGGGCCCTAAATTCTAACAGTCTAGTGCTGAAATTATTCCAAATGTTTATGGATCACCTATCCATATTTTATCCTCCCTAAGCTAATCCATATTCCTAGAGCACCATATTGAATGGGTTATACAGGAGCCATCACTCCAAAACAAGAAATGCCATCGTCTTAAGAGGAGTGTCTTATTGCTAGATGTGGCTTATTACAAAGAAATCCTTCTCTTTGCTGCAGTCAGTTCCTTTATGTTGGGTTTTCTTGTTTACTTGACTACCATGGACTACTCCTAGCACTGCAAACCTTGTTATTTCTACATTGCAATTGTAGACAGAACATATGATTTTCCTGAAGAAGGTCCAGGACAGCAATATAAACCTGCAGATGCAAATATATACTGGCAAACAGATGTACTACCTAAACCTAGATGAATGGAAAGCCAGTACTTATCCAGCAGGGAGCCCTGCTTCAACTATTTGAACCATTTTTATTAAAAAAGATTGTATCATGTTCCATCCTGCCTTGTAAAAATCTTTTCACAAGGTAATACATAGATAAACCCAGAGAAATTTGAAAATTAATGCTATACTGGAATCCTTGATGCATTTTGAAAATTTCATTGCAAGTCATGTAAATAATTGATCAAAGGTTTTTTGAATGTTATGGAAGTACAGAATATGAATGCTTACGTAGCAGGTGATCATATGAATTTATTAAAGTTGATTTAATGGGATTTTTCCACTCTCGTAATAATCTATTCCCAAGAGAACAGACCAATTACATGCTATTCCTGCTCTAACAAGTGACCTGTAAAATTTGCAATCCAACCACCTGTACAGACAGGTTCAAAAATTTACTGAATTTTCATGTATCGTTCTATTTAGTTAGTGAGACTCCTGACTTCTCTGACATAAATCAACCTAATTATCAGATGTAACTGGCAGGATTATCAACTATATAATGTTAATGACATTTTGCTTGTCTGAAAATTAAAAGTAAAAAAAATTCACTAAAATAAGGAAGAAAAGATGAAAATGTTAATTTTTATGATAACTGGCAAAGTTTTATATTCCTATGGTGACTTAATGAATAAGAGTAATCATGATGCTTCTGATGAGAATGATAATACTAACAATGCAAACCATACAAAATTATATGCTCATGATAATGATAAAATCTGTTTGCATTCGAAATCATTGAGATCTGGAGGTCCATTTTCTGTATGTCACAGATTATGACCATGGGCATGCCTGTACACATTTAATATTGTCCAACCTTTTGTAATATAACCAAGGTGAAAGAGGAATTTAAAAAAGCAATGATGCCCATTTGTGTATTTTTCCTCTTTTTTTTCTGCAGTTCATCAAATATTCAAAAGGCAAATAGCATATTATATTCTTTCAAAAATGTCTTACATGATTAAGTAGTAGGAAACAGGTTCAATAGAATGAAATTCACAGAAACTATGTTCAAAAGTTAAAAATAACTTAAGAAATGGAAGTTGTACCTGTCACCAAGCAAGCCCTGACTCATTTTTATGAAGACTGGATCTCACACACTTATGAGGCTTCAGGGGAGCCTTGCCACTGTCAGAGGGGCTCAGCAGGTATTAACTTCCTGCTGGGGATTTGATCATTTCTCCTCCCATATATCTTTTTATAGAAAGGAAAAAAAGCTCCACTAGATATAAAAGGCTTTAAAGAAAACATCTTTTCATATTTTGAATATTTTAAGGTTTCTCTTGTACATGAATAGAAAGCAATTCTGTATATACAAAATTGGTGAATACCTAAAAATAATATTAAAATAAATTCAGAGTAAAAAGGCATTGCAGGATGTACCTGTGTCCTTGAAAACCAACAATCTTACATGAACACAAAACAACTTGAGCTCAGCTCTCATCAAATGAAGATTGATTTTTAATCTTGCAAATTATCAACTTATTAGTTTGGAGGACATAGAAAGATTATATATAAATATATACAAATACCACTACACTGTTTTCTAAAAGCAAATGAGTTCAGTTCCATCATTCTCTCTAAAAGTTACAGGGAGATGAATTTAAAAACTCAAGAAAAATAAAGTATTGAATTTCTCTTTTGCGCTTGGTGGATCCCAAAAAATAGAAAAGCCTTCCTCTAATCCAATTCTGGGGATCAACATTCCCTCAGAGATGGCACAAATGTGCCAGACAGTAAGTGAAAGTGGTCCTTCATGACCAGGACAGTGCAACCTTGGGGGAAATAAGACAGACCCTATATGACACAATTTGGGGAATTAAAAATATTTCTTTATGAAACAATATCTCCTTCCTTTTCCTGGAGGTATCTTACTTTCACCACACTTTATTTTTGTTTAAGTCATTGATGTACACATGAAAACTTGCATAAATTTTAAATCTTACAACTAAGATCTTTAAAGAAATGAACAACAACTAGGATTTCTTGATTGTGGACGATGCAGAAGGCTCTGCCTAACATTCCCACAATTCCAGCTGCATATCATAATACCATCAAGATCGGGGCTCTGTGAAAGGTCAGATAATAAATATTCTCAATTTTGTGGGCCATATGATGGTCACTGTTGCAATTACTCCACTCTGTCCTTGAAGCAGAAAAGCAGCCACAGACAGAACAAACCAAACCTTCCTATAATGGAAATTTTAATTTCATATAAACTTCACATCACAAAATATATTTTTATATTTTTTGCCCAACCACTTAAAAATGCCAAAATCATTCTTAGCATGTGGACCCTATACAGACAGTGAACAAGACGTGACTCACCAATGGCAGTTTGCAGGTTCTGATCAAGGTAATAAAGACTTCAAACTTAGTATGGCTCAAAACTGTTGAGTCTCCCACTTTTCCACTGCCACAATCAAATCAAAAATCTCTCCTGACCATCTAACCCTCAACATTTCAGTAGATGTTATTTGCTTTGTGTTTCATACCAAAAATTTTATAATTTTCTTCAATTTGTTTCTATTCCTATTTCATCCTAAAACTAAATATTTAGGGTAGATTTTCAAAATATATTCAGAATCTTTGCATTTTTCACCATCTGGACTCTTCCACACTAGTCAAACCACCATTCCATCCCAACTGGACTTTTCATTAGCTGTCCCTGCACCTGGTCTTAACATATTTACTTTATTTTCCATAAATTAGTGGTTCTTAAAACATCAGTAAGATTGTATTCTACTTTTCTGTTTAACACATTCTATGGCTTTGTACCTTACTCAGAAGAAAAACCTAAGTACATATCATGACCTTCAAAGAGCAACATGGCTTGATCTGTTTTCCCATTGAGTTTTGCTTCTACCACTCCTATTTCTACTCCTACCAATGAGCCTCCCTCTTATCTCTGGAACATTCAAGAACTCTTTATCCTCAAGTCTGAATTTACCATTCACTTCACAAGCAATACTTTTCCCTCATGGGTCTGCATGCTTCTCTTCCTTGTTTCTGTGTGTGTGTGTGTGTGTGTGTGTGCACGCACACATGCACATTTTTCTCTGGACTATAAACCCACAAAAGCAATATTCTTCTACACTATCATATCCCCTGGTAATAGAACAGTAATTGAATGAGTAAGTAAACCAATGATGAAGAATGCAAGAGAGGACATAAGAATTGTCAACTGGAGCAGGAAGAAATGGAGATAATGCCTGGCTACACAGGCATCTGGTGTTGGGCTGATCTCCTAGTTTCTTCACTAAAACCAACAGAAGCAATATTACATAACAGCTGAGCACATGGCTATATAAGTCAGACTTTTATTCAAATAGCCACTTGCTCTCCAGCTACCTGAGAACTTTTGAAGTAACTTAAAGACTTGAATTAGAAAATTTACAATAATTAAATAAAGTTCCTTTTTCCTGGTCAATAATTGGAAATATTTCATAAACTTTTAAGTACAATACCTAGCAATTAGGTTAGAACAAATGAGAAGTATTAATATTAGAGAAAGTCAACTTATATTCATCTACATTATCTTTACTTGAATGTAGGGAAATACACTTAAGGAAAAATGGATAACTCCAAAAATTCAAAATAAGGTAAATCTCTTAAGCTCAAATAAGAATTTTTCAAGTATAATTATGGAATTGTACCACTCAGCAGATGGTATATATATATAAATATAAATTTTTATATTTTATATAAATATAAAAATATTCATTCTATTAAAAATTATTGGGCACCAATATTCCAGGTGCACTCTAAACACTGTGTCTCTCCACAGGAAATAGAAAAACAACTGACTTTTTAAATTTGTACTTTTTTCTATATGGGCCATCCTTTTATTTTTACTTTTTTATTGATGCAATGCAGTTGTACATAATGATGGGATTTGTTGTTACATATTCATACATGCACATAATACAACAACATAATTTGGTCAGCAGAACCCTGCAACACTCCCCCACCTCCTTCCTCCTGTCCCCTACTCTCTTTTATTTAAATTAAATTAACTTTTTCACTGACACATGAAAATTACACATTGAATGGGGTAATATGTGATGATTTGAAACGCATATATATTGTATAATGTTTAAATCAGATTAAATGTATTTAAAAATATATATTAAACATTTATCACTTATGGTTGAAATGTTTAAAATTATTTCTCCTAGCTTTTTTGAATTGTATATTACCAACTTGCCATCTGTAGTCATTCTTCTGTTTAATAGCACCTCAGAAATTTCTGTTCATGTTTTACTGTACTTTGTGCCTATTGATCAACATTTCCCCATCCTGCCCTCCCCACTACTCTCCTACCCTCTAGTAACCACCATTCTATTTTCTGCTTCTATGAGATCAACTTTCTTACATTCCACATATGAGTGGTACTTGTCTTCCTTTACCTGGCTTATATCACTTAACATAATAATCTCTAGTTCTTTCCAGGTCTTCACAAATCTCTATGACTGAACAGTACCCCGTGATGTTTATGAACATTCATCAACTGATGATTTGATGGCTACATTATCTGTTTCTATTTCTTGACCATTGTGATAGGAAACATCATCCAGATTTCCACAGTTAGGTTCCATGTCTTAGTTTATTCCTCCTGCTATAAATAAAATCCCATAAACTGTGTAACTTATAAACAGAAATTTGTTTCTGACAGCTTTGGAAAATGGTGAGTCCAAGATCAAGGAGTGGGAAGATTCAGTGTCTGGTGAGGGTACAATTCCTCATTCATAGATAGCATGTTCTCTCTGCAACTTCAGTATAGTGAACTAACACCTAGTGGAAGGAGCAAATGAGCTCTCTGAAGCCTCTTTTATAAGAATAATAATCCCACTCATGAGGGCAACACCTCCATGAACTATTCACCACCCAAAAAGTCCCAATTCCTAAAACCATCACATTGAGATCAGGAGTTCTACGTAACAGATTTTGTAGATGTAACATTCAGATCATAGATATCCATTCTTTACAATTCCAGCATACATTTTTTCTAAGTTTAAACTTAAAATAAAAATTGAAACCATTTTTGTCCTTATTTTACAAAACTTACCTTTAAATGAAAGCAAATTAATCTAGCATGGTTTGTTTTTCCTAAAGCTATTAAAACTTGACATCTGAGTTGTATCTAATTAATAGTTTTCAAATGGATACACATTAGCATCACAGTAAGGTGTCAAAAATGTAAGTTCCTGGAAACCACCCCCCTTGACTTCTCAGTCTGATTCAGAATATTTAACCAAGAAATAATATTTTAACATCAGTTCAAATGATTCTAATGTCTAAGTACACAGTGTGAGAAATATTGATCTCATAATACAAAGTGTGCATTTAAAGAAAATAACAAAAATTTGCAAGATTATTTCTAAATTAAACTTTCAAAGACCAGAATTTTTTAGCATTTCAATTGCATGATTATCATCTCCTTTATTAATGTAATTAAATGTGACCACAATATTTAACCAACAATATAACTGAAATTCAAGCAATACTGCCATAGTTACAGAATGTGTTCTACAAAATGTAGATTTTTCTCCAATAATTATTCTGTGCATCAAATGAATGGGCTTTGCTATTGTCATAACAGTTATTGTTGTTTAAAAAAAACTACGATCAATGGTGTTATTGAGGGGAATAAAATATCAGAATTATGTGTAAAGAGCTCGGAAAACTATAAATCATCTTTGAGTTTTGCTTGTTACCAAGTCTCATTTTCAGTATCTAGCTTGATGGAAAAAATAGGACATAAAGCAAGACTCAGTCCTGCTTTCCTTAGCTTTCTGTTCTCCTTGGCTGGTGCATAAGTAGAGAAAGAAAAAGAAACCTGAAAATTTTATGGAGCTTGGGAAAGGCCATTGATATGAAATGAATGTCACACTTCACCTTCACTGTTGGAGAAATAATTATTGTCACTTAATGGTTGACAGGCTGAAATCAAATTTTACAGTCTAGATGTTTGGGAGTGAGGGGCAGGAATAACAAATAAGAAAGCCTGTCAGCAAAGGTTCACTACAATCTCAGAAAAGGTGGGTGCATATCTTTTTCGATAAAACCATGCAAAACCTCACAAGTTGCCTACTTTGAAAACAGTTCTTTTGCACTGAATAATATGGAGGGTTGTATACACTGTTTAAATTAATTTTTTTTGCAAAGTCTAATTTCTCATTTTCTTACATGACGAAGGTAAAGGGAGGCTACATACCATTATATTTTCTAAGGGATTTTTCCCCATATTCTCGTTGGAGTCAGTGTAACTGTGCAGTAAGTAATACAGAGATAGAAAGAGGAATTTACTTTTCACATTTTCTTCAATAGCAAATGAAATATTTTACCCAATCATAAGCTGAAGTTTTATTTGTCATTATAAGAATATGTTAAATAAAAATATTTTAATGTTTGGAGAGTAAACTGGGACAGCCTTCTTTGTAGAAAATGTTCTCTTTTTACTAATTTATATTCAGTCTGTATTGTTATTAGTTGTTAGGTGATTGAAATTTTTGTGCCTTTGAATTTCTGAATATTGTTCTTCTGTATTCAAGTTAAACTCACCCATATACAGTCATGGACTGCACAGCAACATTTAGTTAGTGATAGCCCTCATATAACACACAGACTAGGTGAATACTAAGCTGTCAGGTCTAGGCTATGCACATGTATGTTACACTGGTCTCAACGAATGCAATCACCTACTGATAGTCTCAGAACATATCCTGTTATTAAATAATGCATGACTGTTTTTAACATAAGTTCAAGTGATTCTAAAATCTAATTACCCACTTTAAGAAATACTGATCCAATAAAGCAAACCATGTGTTTAAAGAAAATAACAAAAATTTACAAGATTATTTCTAAATTAAAATTTTAAAGATGAGAAAATTTTAGAATTCCAACTGCTTGATTTACATCTCACTTACTAACAGAACTAAATGTGTGTGCTGTGTTTAACTAACAATGTAGTAGAAAATCAATCCACACTGTGATAGTAATAGCATGCTTTCTACAATTTGTAGAATCCCTGAAATGATCTGTCTACGATTGAAGTTAAAGTATCCAAACAAGAACACTATGTTTTCCTTCCTAATCTCTCATTTGGTAAAGAATTTGAGCTTTGAATATAGACAAGTGGGTTACATTTTTGCTGTGGAAAACAGTGTTAAATATCTTTTATGAAGACATTAATTTTTCTTTATTTATAATAATATAAAATCTGCTGAATGAGTATATTAAAATATTATTATCCTATTCATATTACCAGCCAAAATACAATTATTGATGAGTATATGCTATATATAAAATGATAAGACAGAAGTTAATGTAGTATATAAAACCTGGAATTAAATATCATTAATGTACTGTAAGCTTTACAGGATGTAAGTTTATATCTCAATATCTCTTGTTCTGATCTTCAACTAATGGGACATAACATTTATTGATTTTTATTTTATCTAATAGTGGTACACAATATTGTACCTATGGACAAAAATGGTTAAGGAACAATGAATGAACTAATGCATATTTAGTTTTTACAAATTAATTGTTATGATACTTTGGTTTTTTGTTTCCCAAAACTTCATGTGTTAAAGGCTTGGTCCCAAATGCAGCAGTATACAGAGGTGGGGCCTTTGGGAGGTAATTAGATCATGAGGGTTCTGACCTCATGAAAGAATAATTCCACTAATGGATTCATAACATACTCAGGTTTGAGGGAGGGGCTTATAATATAATGAGCTCTTTCTCTGCTGCTGGCCTCCATCAGCTGAGCAACCTTCCTCCAATTCATGGCATCTCTAATGGCAACTAGTTCAAGCAACCTTGGTTTCCCACAATTACAGAAAGACTAACACAAATGTAGTCAGTTAACAGAACATTGGTTGCCGTGAGTATTCCATGATTCCTAAACAATTCACAAACCATAAAGTAAAGCTTTTTGATAATGGGGTGTGTTTTCATCATGACAAATGAGTTCAGATTTTCAAAAGAAAAGAAATATAATTCTTTCTTCAGAATACTTTAAGGTGAAACTGATTATTATTGTGTACAAAATGAGCAAGTGTATGCTAAAATGTGAAAAAGTGTAGTTATTCTTTCTTTTCTAAATTCTTAAGGTTGCCTGATATCTAATTTTAACCAAAAGTAAAAATGTGCTTTATCAAAATAAAATTGCTAAATATCAAAGGAATAGCCCATTTTCATCTTATTTATTAAATGTAAGTTCTAAACTGCTTAGATAAAAACAAATTTTCCTGGCTTTGGGGATATAATGCTTGTTTAGCATACATGAAGCCCTGTGTTCACTCCCTAGTACCACAAAAGACAGAAAATAAATTTTCCTTATACAGCAATATAGACTGTTAAAATATAGAGCACATAAAGCTAAGTATGATTAGTGTTTTTTCCATATGGAAGGAAACTGATCAATAAGAGCCAGTATTGCTTCACAAAGAAGCAGTAATGTTACATTATTTTTGACATTTCATGACATAGCTTGAGAAATTAAAAGCAAACGCAAATAGCTTATTATAAGCTTCCATTATCCATATATCAAAAGACAAAATTAAAAGCTCATGTCAGAAAATTAACATAACAGAGAGCACTAGTTGTACACAGCATTGAAAAGAGGTAGAAGTACCAACCACTGCTCCATTATCACGAGGCTTCTTCTAGTAGTAGATAAGGCCATGACCATGACCATGGGTAGAATATGACAGCCCATGCATCAGTAATGTTCAAACGTGAATGTCATCAGATAAATCACCTCTCAAAGTATATGCACCCCCATAGTCATATCATATTGCAATGAATTAATACATTAAGTATTCAATGTCCTAGTTTCATATTTTAAAAGAGCCTGTTGCCCTATCATAATTTTGGTTTTAAATATAAGGCTTCCTTGTCATTGACAACTTTATTTCTAAGGTCTAATCATTAGAAAATAGATGTAATTCCTTTTGGTTCAATGACCCAATATTTTCAATAAGACAAACCATAATATAGTTATATGATTGCTACTTCCTATTAACATTATCTAGTATCAATCATCCAGAAAGTTATGAGTCTTGCAAAAGAAAATTGCATTGGACCTTTACATGTAGAGAAAGAGATGGTGTATCTTACTTGATGAGTCAAATGGAAAAGGGTTGGATCTGATAAAACATGCTCTGAGACCAAAGTGTTTGTGGACTAAAATTAATTGCAGTGAAGATGAGCAATGGTCTAATAACTAGATGCCTGTAAATGGAAGGAGCTGACCACTTGCCTTATATTATCTCAGATAGAGAAGGAACCTGTTTCTTCTCCAATTGAATAGTAGTTCATCCTTGGTACGGAGTAATGGCCTGCTCTGGTACTTATAATATGCTGTGTTTTAACTACCACAGCAGTGGCTATTGGGTAAAAATTTTGTTCATACCACATGGGAAGTTCTACTTTCAAGACAGGAAGCCTAATTACATGATTATGACAATGAATAACTTTGAAAGAAATAAAAAGAAACAGGAAATTTCGCAGAACTCTAACATAAGAACTATCTTTTGGGGGTGCAGTAGATGTATCCCATCCTCACATGAGAAACCATGTGCCTTATTATTGTTTACACATTTTACTGGGGGACAAAATCTTTGAGAATGAATAGGTTTCCTATTCTAAGAATGGTTTATTGTTTCAGTTATTTACTGTAATATTTTAAAATAAGATATCTTCTTTAGTACCTCAAAAGTTAAATGAAAAATATTGCTTATATTATCAAGTGATTACTGTCTGTAAGCAGAACCAGTGTATATCTTGCTATTCTCTCTAGGCAAGACAATTAAGAAAAGAATTTTAACTCAATAACAATAACATTTAAACCATTTCATGTTTTAGTAGATGTGGACTGCATCTAGACTTTTAAAGATTATATACATATGCTAATGCATACACACGCATATGTGTGTGTATATATATATTTTAAATTTATCTGTAGCAAAACAATATTTTTATAGATTAGCCAATGTGTTTTATTTTTCTATTTGGGAAATCTCTAGGGCATTCTTTGTTGTGTTGTTCACTCATAAAAGTGTTGACACATCAGAAAGAAGATGAAATAAAAACATCAAATCTTGACTTCTGAATTTCAAAAGCCTAGATCTCAGGAGGGTAAGAATAACTTAAGAGTATGAATGACAGATTTACATTATGACAAGGAGAACAGGTTTCTGCACAAAACTCCCAAAATTCAGATATAAGACAATATTTTCTTGAACTGGAAAGATAGAGAAAAGGAAAGAGTCAGGAAAGAAGAAAGAAATGAATGAGCAGCTTAGGCCCTGGAGTAAACAGTTTTGCATCGAGAGCAGAGTCCATGGGAAATAAAGGTGAGAAAGAAACCAGATCTGCTTCAGATAGCAAGAGAAGGGGCAGGGAGGTCCTGGCATGAAGAAAATGTGTCTCCTTTCCAATAAAGTACAGGATGCAGCAAGTTGCAGAGAATGTTTCATCTCCTCTTGGAGCTTTACAGAAGTAGTAAATACAGAAAGCCTCACAGGCATAGTATGTCATAGAAAAAAAGGAAGGACCCTTAGGGTCACAAAGAGCAAAGGGGTTAGCTGAAAGTCTAAATGAGGTCTTCAGTCCTGAAGAACATGAAGGATTGAAAGCTGCCAACGACCACATGAGCCTGGAAAAAAACTCCTTCCCCAGCTGAACCTCAAATGAGATATTAGTTCTGGAATAAGAGGCCACTTAGAAATGGGCTTCCTAGACTGGAAAGCAGAATGGAGCAAGGATATCTTGGTTTGTGCTACACTAGTGGTGATTTAGACAAGATGACATCTCCCTGGCAATGCTATGGAGTAAAACCTACCCTAGGACTGGAGCAGGGGCTTGGCTATTGCAGCGCTTGTCCAGCATGCGCAAGTATACAGGTTCGGGCCCCAGAACACACGTGCACAGCTGAGTGTCGGAGCAACGGAGATCATGTGAAAAACTCAATAGAAATTTATTCCCTCTCTCTCTCAATCTGTCCTTCTCTCAAAAAAAAAAAAAAAAAAAAAAAAAAAAAAAAAAAAAAAACTACCCTGAATCTTGGAAGTCACACCAATGAGAATGAGGTAGAATTTTGAATTGACGAAAATAGTTTTAACTAACATGTGAAAAAAAGTCACAATATATTGATAAAGAGGTTTTAGGGTGAAACTCGATTGCTCGCTTCCCCTGGCTGGTAAGGCTACTTTCCTCTGCTTCTACCAAGGTGCAGCCAGGGGTGTTGCAGCTCTTAGTGGAGAGCAAGCAGTGCCCTCCAGTGTTGCAGCAGACTCCATTAGCCTGCCATCAATTTCTTCTTCCTTCTGGGTTCTTGTCTTGCAAATTCAAAGAATGAAATCTGCAGACCAGGGTGAATAAATAGAAGAAGGATTTCTCGAAGAAGCAGGAAACAGAACTCTTTTGGTGTGCAAGAGGGAACCTGTATAGCATGCTTTCTGCAACTGAGGAGCTTGCTAGTAGTTTATATAACTTTTGGATCACGGATATTGGTTCAAACTTACACAAATGAGGGTTTTAGAAAAGCATCAATGCTATTGGTTCAAATTTATGCTAATTTTGGAACAGTGATACAGTAACACTATTGGTCCAAATATATGCTAATGAGGGTTTGAAAACTCTTAACACTATTGGTCAAATCTCAAGTCCCAACTTTCATTCATATTTGCCTTGCTTTCATTTTCTACTGCTTCTCAGGGAAGCAGATTGACAGTAGTGAATTTGCACATGCTCATTTGTGGAGGTTGAGGGATGGGGATGTCTGGAGCTGCAATGCCTCCCCATTAAAGAGGCCTCCAGCAGCAGGCGTTCATAGGTTCCACAGTCCTGGCTGCCCAAAGATGACAGGTTGGAATTGGTGCACCTCAGGCCCACTACACCTGCATGGTGAGCTCCAAGCACAGCCACAGATTTTGCTTGCTGCCCGCACTCCAGTACACAAAGGCAGCTACTCTGCAGCTCCACCACTCCCTCCCTCAGCAGCTCCATTACTTCACTGCCATTTCTTTGCAACACCAATAGGCTGAATCTATGGCTTGGGTGCTGGGAAGCCAGATCAATATCATACTTATACACATCTATTTTCATTTTATATTAAGTATCAAGATTCCCAGAAGAATTTGTCCAGGATGTCTAAAAATGTAGTTGTAACTCATGTTCTGCACCAAGGCCTACTTAAAAGTCTGCCTAATCTTAGGACTCAGTTATCTCAAGAATGAGCTACCACCTTGGGAGAAATTTCATTTGCCAAAAAGACAGAATTTTATCTATCAATCCTGATTTCAAAAATAATTCCAGTTGACTATAATAAGGCTGAGTTTAAAAGGCAACATCAGAATGCCTCCAACGTCCTCAATGAGAGTCAAAGAAAGATCCAGTGTTAACTACAATACCTTTGAAGGGAGGGGCATGGAAAAGGATCTTTTATTTTATTTATTTGTTTTTTATTCTTTCTACATAGTCATACATATAGGAGGAAATCATTGCCACAAAATCATGATCACATGTATAATGACAGAGCAAGCCAAGGATGATGCAAGTTCATGATTTCCCCCCTTTGGGTTACCCCAATCCCATGTTTCCCCTTCTTTATCCCCATGTTAGTTGGGCTTCTCATGAAAACTGAAGGTTCCAAATAAGACTGATAACCTTGATAACCCCTACTCCCTCCTTCCAGCTGCTTTGACATACTCCCTAATCCCACACCCCCTCCTTGCCCCCCCTCCCTTCATCCCTCAGTGTCATAGGCAGGATCCCCCTGTTCATGTAAAAATTCACTGATGTTGAGGTTATTATTAGCTTAGCCAACTTTCAGACTATTTCCGATTGTATTCTAGCTTCCACATATGAGAGAAAACATTTGGCCCTCCAGTCTCTGAGTTTGGGATATTTCACTTAGCATAATTTTTTCTATCTCTATCCATTTCGTTGCAAAAGTCATGATATCTTTCTAATAGCAGAGTAGAATTCCACTGAATATATGTACCAAAGTTTTTGAATCCACTCGTACAGTGAGGGGCATCTGGTTTTGTTCCATAGTTTAGCTATAATAAATTGAGCTGCTATAAACAGTGATGAAGCTGTATCTTTGTAATGTGCCAATTCTAGCTCTTTTGGGAAAATACCCAGGAGTGGGATAGCTGGGTCATAAGGTGGTTCCATCCCTAGCTTTTTGAGGAGTCACAACACTGCTTTCCAGAGTGGCTGTACAAGCTTGCAGTTCCCACCAAAAGTGTGAAAGTATTCCTCTCTTCCCACAGCCCCTCCAGCATTTGTCATTGTTTATATTCTTCATTTTTGTCACTATGACAGGAGTAAGGTAGAATCTCAGTGAAGTTTTGATTTGCATTTCTCTGATTGCTGGTGATGTAGAGCATTTTCCAACATATTTTTGGGCTTTTTGGGCTTCCTCCATTAAGAAATTTCTATTTAGCTCCCTAGTCCATTAATTGATTGGATTATTTGTGGGTTTGAGTAGCACAGTTCAATGGCTGGCCCCTCAGTCTGTGAAGTATTGTGGACCTTTAGGTTTTCCAATACCTCAGGAGATAGGGGTAGAAGTCAGTAAGTGCAGCCACTGCATACACCAGACAATGTCAACTGTAGCTGTTACAGTGTTGATTAGCACCTATAGGAGTAATCAGATTAGCAGATTTCTTCCTTGATAGCTTTCACACTATTCTTGATTAGCAAGCAAACACCCATTTTCATGTATGGCATTCACTTCAGTTTACCAGGACCTCAGTAGGTGAAGAAAAAAAAAAGTCTAGAGAACAAAGGGAATAAGGTAGGAAGATAAAGTGGAACTTGTTAATTAGGATATAAAGCTACAAGTTAGTAGAGATGATGTAGGCTATTCTGTTAGAAATAAGGAAAAGAGAAATGGGGTGAGAGTGAGGCAATGACTTTGAGGGAGGATAAGAGCGATCAGAATACAGTTTAGGAATTGGCAGAGTAAAGGGAAGAAAGGGGTAGTAAAGACTGGGGGTGTTTTCAGTCCAAAGAGACTGAGAACTAGTTTGCAATATTGTAGACTGCCACAGGTCAAACCCTAGCAATATAGACAGGGCAGCCAAACACCACAAATCACAGGGACAGAAAAAACTCAATCAACCACACGCACAACCAAACACACACACACACACACGAAATACATAGACTAAGGAACACCAATTCCAAGAACAACAACAGAAAAGAAAGGGAAAAAAAAGTATTTGGGAAGGTTCTGAATTATTACTGTTGAGATCAAAATGTACCGTGGGGGTATATGTTCATAGCTGCCTTCTCAGTTGATTTTGTTGGAGGGAATGAATTTTGGTGAGCTCAGCTGACAGTGAGATTCCCAGGAGGCCTCCCAGTAATTTTCTCCTGTAGAGGGGTTGCACACATTCCCCTTCCCTGCTTCCTGTGAGAACAGACTTCAGGGCCACCCGAGCTGCATTCTTGGGCAGTTTAGTATCTGCCTGACCAAACTCTTGTCCCACTTCAGCCTGAGCCCCTGGAGCCCCTGGGAGTCTTGTGGATCTTGGTGCAGCTATAAGGGACTCTTGCTGTTCCAAGGAGAGTGGCTGGCCTGAACTGAGCTCACCTGATCTGAGTTATTGCTTGACTCTTGGTTGTGTTGAGGTCCCCACTTGCCCCAAGAGATGATGTGTGGGGCAGTCACAACCCCAGCAATGGGAGGCAGATGTGGAGACACCAGCCCAGCTAGACCAGCATTTGTGGAGGTCTCAGATGCAACCACCAGGGGCGTGGAAGCCCATTCCCACTTGTAGTGCCCAGGACCTATGGTACCACTTCTGTTTATATAATTCAGGGTTGGAAAGTAGAGGAAAGCACTGGATCCAGGCTAACCCTTTGGTTCATAGGTCCCTGAGGCTAAGGATAGCCTCTGCCCCACCTTCAGGTATCTGATGCACCTGAAGACCTAACACACCCCACCCCCAGGGTATTCCAGTCCTGTTGAGCAAAATCCTGTTCACTGACTCCACCTGAAGAATGGGCAGAGATGCAGACTGGATGTGTAAAGAGGTGGGCGGGAAGCCTCTAAATGTGAGTTGCCAGGCCAGTAGGGAGGGTCCGCCAGGCCCACACACAGCCCTCAATGCAGACAGTTAAAACACTGGGGTCCTAGACCCTTCCTCCAGACTGCACTCCCTATTCTGCTCTGTATGTGGTGATTTAGGGTTCACTGTTCAGAAAAGCAGTTTCCTGTACTGCCCTCCAGGAGGGCAGAGTGGCCCACTTCTTACAGTGAGCAGATTCTGGGGACTCTAACTTGTGTGTATTAAAGCCCTCCCTTGGTTCCTGCTGCTGCAGCAGCTGCGAGACACCAGAGACCCCCACTCAGGCTCCAGGGAGGGCTCACTGCTGTGTCTGAGTTTAATTAAGTGTGCTCAGCTTCCTCTCCTCCAGGGCAGAGTCCCAGCCTACTGCCAGCTGGGTAGTTGGTGCTGGAAAAATTATCAGTTGGAACTTCCTACACTTTCAGCTTGTCCACGGCTCTGTGTCACCAAACTTCCTTCCTTGGATAGTAATGAATTTGGGGAGAAATCTTGCTGTCCACACACCTCACAGTAAGGCACCTCTCCCACCATTGGTATCCAGCATTCACAGAGAGACTCTTCACTCAGCTCTACCACGGGTTGCCATGATGAAACAAACGAAAAGGATCACAACCACATTTTAAATATAAATCCATTCCAGAAATATAAAGCCCAGAACAGTAAAACTTACTATTCAAACTTACTCGTCCCTTAATGAGCCCAATAGTGGAGCAAGATACTGAGAAACAGACAGTGAAGA
This sequence comes from Aplodontia rufa, assembly GCA_004027875.1. Classification (NCBI taxonomy): domain Eukaryota; kingdom Metazoa; phylum Chordata; class Mammalia; order Rodentia; family Aplodontiidae; genus Aplodontia; species Aplodontia rufa. The sequence goes on from PVKS010019085.1 coordinate 26,914, forward strand.
AGGAAGCCAACTGCATTCCAATGCCAGGCAGGTGAGGTCATTGCCTGGCTTTAGAGTGAAAGTCCTTTAATGAACACCACCAAGAGGGACACAGTGTACACCTTTATGATTTGCATTGTGACAAGTTGCGAATGCCCTTATAATTTAAACCCATGAACAGAAGGTTCAGAAAGTAATATGAAAGCTTAGGCCAGTTTTAGGGGAGTCCCTCCAGGAAAGGGAAGGAGCACAGAGTTGAGTTATGTTTTTCTGAGAAGGGATGATATCTCCATCTTTTTTCTTTTTCCTAGTTGTTATGATTTGAATATTAGGTTTCCCCCAAAAGTTCACATGAGACAATGCAAAAAGGCTCAGGTAAAATAACTGGATTATGAGAGCCTTATCCCAAAAAATGAGTTAATGCCTCTCTCTGCTTTCTGAAACCATGCTTTGACCCACTTCCCTCTGCCACACTCTTCCACCATGATATTCAGCCTCACCTTGAGTCCCCAGGAATGGAACTAGCCTTCTATGGACTACGACCTCTGAAACTGTAAGCCCCAAATAGACTTTTACTCCTAAAATTGTTCTTGTCTAGTCTTTTAGTCACAGCAGAGAAAAAGCTGGCTAAAGCACTGGACCAAATAAAAATGTTATGAACAAGACAAAAAGGCTAGAGTTTCAATTGAGGAATTAACCTACATCCTCTGCTATCTGAAAGAATGACCTTTTTCAGACTTCATTTCCCAAATACCACAATGAGATAACCAACAAAGTAAATATATTAATTAAAACAAACCTGGACAGGTAGGGTAATAAAATAATCCAATAAAATGAAAAACAATTGAAGAGGATTGAAGAGAGGAAGGAGAGGAAGGCATGGTGAAATACTGAGGAAGGAAATCTACAAAGTTATGTTGTATCTATGTATAAATATGCCATAGTGAATCCTCCATATACATAATTACATATTATAATGCACTAATTAAAATAATAATAATTATAAGAGAAGGAAAATCAGAAGAGTAGAGCACAGGGATCAGGGAGAGGGAGAAGAGGAAGCATGACATGAAATGAAAAAAAATTTTGAAGGGAATTGAGCGGGAGGTGGGAGAGGAGGCAAGGTACTAGGGAAAGAGTTGATCAAATTATGTTATGTGCATATAAAAATAAAACACAATGAATCCATTTTGTATATTTATGATGCACCAATAAAAATAAATCAAAGAGTAAAAAAAAAAACTGAAAAGAAAATTATATATCTAACATTATACCAGAAGAAAAGTTACAGCACAGGAGAAGCATGCATTAGCGGTAGAACATGTCTGAAAAATACCTAAATCCTAAGTATTTTGTTCCCTCAAAGCTTGTCATGTAAGTCTTGTAAATGCTGATGTGATTGTCGAATGCATTGATCTAAATTCATGTTCAACAACAACAGAAAAGCAGATGGTCAGTCCTCCAGCTATCCAATACAATGTTTTGCTTTGAATGTTGAGCCAAATTTTAAGGAGCATTTACAAACTAGAATACCTATGAGAGAATGGAAGTGAGCCAAAGAACTATGACAGCTCTTTGAAGATATATTGAATCACAATTTTCACAAAAGCACTGTAACACCAGAACTTAGTATAAACTAAAAACATAACACTGCTTTGTGGATGTTTGTCATAAACACAAAGCATGTTTTACTGAAACTATAAAAAGTGAATGTTTTTTGGGTAGAAATTTAAGAAATACATGGCACATTCACAAAGCAAATGATGAGTTGCCTTATGTAATCCTGATGATCACTGTCAATCAGAATACAAGTGAGTTAATAGTGAAAATATAGAAAAGTTTCTACTCTGATTGCATTGAGAAGGTTATGGGTTGAAGTCATAAAATGCTTCATCAATATTGACTACCTTAACACTGTTGGATATTATATCCATATATTCTTGACACACTTTCAGTCTCACAATTGGCATAACGTCCACATTTTAAAGATATATGACACTAAATAAATAACTGGCCTCATTTGTGCTTCAGGCAGATAATCAATCAATCCATTACAGATTGTTATCATTGATTGAAGCCAGAGTTTTCAGAGTCTTGAAGTCGTAGGAATGAAGCATGAAGGATGATCAAGGTAACTGATCTACCATGGAGAAATGATTAAATTTAACACCATTTTTAGACAGAAAATAATGTGAAAAAGATCATTCTAGTTGCCTTAGAAGAGAACTTAGGCTGGTTTTTATAGTGCTATAAGTTACACCAGGGCAATGAGTGCTTTATATAAATACACACATGTATATGTGTGTACATGTTATTAATTAAAACCCTACCTCATTAAATGGAATAGTGGAACCCTATACAAACTAGAAAAATAGCAAGGAAAAGGTGACAATTCTCTTCATAGGACAAAACAGTCTCTTCCTGGGAAGATGCTACAGGAGTTCAAATATTTATATGTATTTTGATTTCTTTGTAGAATTGATTATTAGCACTTGGTTTTACCAACATTTTAAAAATGTTTAAAGGATAATTAATTTAGCATGTATTAAAACTAAATGTATTTGAAATGAGCATATCAATGTCCTGGAAACTTTCAGATACACTTGTCTCATTAGGACATGCATATAACTCTTCTACTTTATTTAGTTTAATTTATATTTATCATTCAAGATGGATTTTAGATGCTGTACCTAAGTTAACAGCCAATCAAGGAGAAGTAGCATCCTTATCAGAAAACACTAAGTGTGTGTAAATAGTGTGCAGAATTGGAAATGCAACAGAAAGTCAGGAGGGAAAGAACTACAACTGGAAGCCACATCAGAGTTCCATCATGATGGGATTTCTGAGCTCTGTTAAGGAGCTGACTTGGAGTCAGTGGACATGAAACAATTAGTGAGCTGCTACAAGCGAGGTAGAAATAGGTTGAAGTTACACATTAAAAGTGACCCCCTCATTAAAGTATAGATCATAAATTGATAAAAGAAAAGTTCATAGATAAGGACAACTCTTGTCAAAGTAATGAAATGAGTGAGAAATGAGGTGGGGGAGTTGGAAGAAGCAATTGCACTAAAGGGAAAGGAGGAATGAAAGCTATTTATGAAGTAAAATCCATGACATTTGATGACTTGATGTATGGAGAGGAAAGATAGAGTAATTTATGATGATACTTCATTCTCTATAGGGAAGAAATAGTGTGTCATTAATTAAGCTGATTAAACAGGTGTAATAATAGACTAATAGAAGAGACTGAAATTGGTGTCCAACATGGTCAGTCTCAGATATCTGAGAGACATCTAAATGAAGGTATATAGGAAACAAATACACATATATTATCCTCTAAAATTTGGTACAGAAAATTTCTTCTTTGATAATACATGTCCCAAATGTGTCTTTAGGGAACATATTACTGGAAGTTTAGGGAATATTAGCATGCTTATTTAAATGCAATTAATTTCAGGATATGCTAAATTAAATCTTCTTTAAACATTCAAAAAACACTATTCAAATTTATTGTTACCTGGCTACTTTACAAAGAAATCAAAATGCACATAAGTATTTGAACTGTGAAAGTGTGATTGAACGGAGTCCCTTCTTTCTGAAAAAATACCTTTAAGGTAAGAAAAAAATTCAGAAGTAGGAAAAGGTCTTTAAGTATATGAATAATACTCCTATGCTTTCTTATCAAACATTTTAAAGTTTATGTGATCATTGGAAAGTTCTGAATCATCAAGTTGATTTAGGATTATTGGAAAAGTCTCATAAATACAAAGTCTAAAATTTAAAAGCTGCTACTTCTTACTTTTAATTTTTGTTTTATCATTTCACTACATTTGTTTATAATTATATGCAATTTCTAATTCAAGGCTTCATATCATGTGGAAAAGGGAAGACCAGGATTAGTAACTCTATGTTGTTTATTAATACAGCTACTGGATCTCCTCTAAGGGAGGGGATTTTAGTTCCCCATCTGTTCTGTACACCAAATATTAACAGATGATTCTTCACTGTCCCAGATAATGTTCCTATAGTTCCTACATCATCTTTTACAATCCCTACTTTTGTTGAGTGTGCTGAGTTAACATGATTTTCTGCCATCACAATCTTAAGATTTGTCTATGAGTTCAAGGTGGTAAACTAATCAGATATTTAAAATAAAGAAAACACATAGCATTTTCTTTAAAAACTAGGAACAAATTCATTTTAATCTATGTAATTGCTGTGTCTGTTTTTCAAACAGCACATAAATTGTGTCCAGTGACTGATTAACACTAGGGAAGTGTTAAAGAAAAGATATAGCAGACCTCCTGTGAAATCAGGAGAGTTGCTATTACATTATTATAGACACAACACAAACATGCACAATGAAAAAAAACCAAAGATTTACAGTGAAGTCACACCATCTATGCATTCAGTTTCTCTAATGATAATGTCATCTTTTGACCTTGTTTGTTTCACCACATCAAATTTGTCACTAAGTGTGGCCGACATCACTGAGTCAAGGTGATGACATATTGAGTCACACTAATTTCCCTGTGTGATTCTATATATTATCCTTATGCCTAATGTTTAAACTTGGTTAACTTTTAGTATTCTTTATTAGATTTAATAGCAGAAATACTTGTAACTTTATTAAGGAAGTCAAATGCTTACTTCACTTGACTTTGTTTAAATGAGTTCTGGCTTCTGAGTCCAAAAAGCTGTCTACAATACAACCAATCAACATTAGATAATGAGATAGAGTTTTCAATTTATCTACACTGTTTGGAATTTTCCTATTGGTCTTGATCTCATTTCTTTTTCTCCCCTTTCTTTTGTGACTGCCACCATAAGAAATACATTTTTCTCTCTCGGGATTATCTCCTACATCATTTCATATTTCATCTAGAATCAGGTGGTACACTTCTCTCGTGCTCTATTAGGAAAAGGAGGGATAAAGCAAATTTGTTATTTAAAAACCTTTATTAAAGTTTATGTAATGCATTTTGTCAAACAAATAATGTCTGTTTATATGTCAACTACTACTGAAGTTTAAAAAAAGCAGTAATACTTCCTCTACGTTATCAAGGACAGGCAGACAAGATCAATTATGTTACAGATTATTAGCATTAATTTCATCAGTTTGTAAAAACATTGCTCCTATTCAACCTGTTATTTCCCCCAAAATATAATAGGAGTAACATAAATATCATTATCTTTATATACGAGAAAGCAGATGTGCGTGTGTGTGTACACACATATATGACATAATCACAAAAGGCAGTAATGAAACTGGAAAACTTAGTTAACTGAACAGTAGTTCAATAGGTTTTTTGTTTACCATAACAACAAAATCTCAAATGACCATAAGAAAAGAACAACAAAAATCTCAAACGGAATATATGAAATGCTGCTTTCTTTCGCTGAATAACAGTCAGCATCCATGAGTCCTCTGATTCTGTTTTTTTCAGAATCATGTCTTTCTATGCACTTATTTTGGTTTTTTTTTTTTGGGGGGGGGGGAAGATACATAGATTTCATTAAGTTCTCAATGAGCCTGTAGCCTTGTAAAGACCAAAAGCTATTTTAAGGATCCCTGAAGAATAAGAATTCAAAGCCCAGTTCTACAGTGTTGAGACATGGTTTTGCCTTCTTTCCAAAAATGTACACAAGTGTAAGGCATCAGTTATTTTAGCAATGCAAATTCAGTCAGGGTGTGCAGAGGCTCTCCAGGTTCTTGCCATATTGACTGGGCCTTTGCATGTTCTTCTCCTTTCTACATTTCCTGAGCACACCCCAAAATTCTGTGGTATTTTTCCTCAAGTGAGTGCTATCTTCCCTTCAAACTTGAATGATCACTTTATGAACTGATAGTCACCAAATTGGTTTTAGGTGTTCAGATGTTTCTCCCAAGCTCTAGAATATTCTTCTTATTCTTTTCTTTCTTTCTGACTTCCCTCGTGAAAACTCTGGAGTCAACTTTGATTGTGGTCTTTCTGCAGTTACTCCCAAGAGTGAAATAACAGAGGGGAAGACTTACCACTGCCCATGTGATGAACTCCAACCCCTCAGGCCTCCCTTCATTCCATCTGCCCAAGGTCCCCTGTGCAGAGTGGGGGGGCAGTGGTTTGGAAGTACTAGAGTACTAGGAATTACTCTGTTATTTTAGCATCTAAGTTGGCCCTCCTACTTGCAATATAGCAGTTATTAGGTGAACTGTTCTAAAGAAAAAGTGAGGAGGAACCTGAGTTCCACCCTATAGTTAGGTAGGGTTATCTGGATTGAGTACTGACAGCATTTCTGAATTCCTCCAGCAGCTCAGGTCAGAATATGTTTTCACTGAAACAAACTAGCAACCACAGCATGAAAACAAACTATGCTTGTTTTGTTAACAGACTATGAATAGTAGATAGTTCAATACATTTTAGCATAACACATAATGAGCAATGAACCTCCAGTCCCTCCATGCCAATAACAAGTAATTTCAAAGATCAAGAAGAACTTGCAAAAGTCTGAGTACATAGGAGGAAAATTAGTAAATACAGAGTATTGATGAGGGGGGAATTATCAAATGCCAATGGATGAACAAAGAAGAGGCCTGAAAACCAACCACTGGATTTAGTAATATGCAAGTTGCTGCTTAACTTAACAGCCGGAATGTTCGTGAGGGAAAACTGAACAGAAAAAAATTAAAAACCCAGAAACAGTGGACAGAGACTACTTTTAAAAGATTTTTGCTGTAAAAGTAAGAATATCAAGGAATACTTGTTTGTTTGTTTGTTTTTTAAGAGGGGACAGTGAGACAGAGAGAAGCAATTTAGTTTTTCATTCTTCCAATGCTTCATTATGTTCATGGTGCTGGGGTTTGAACTCACGTACTCACGCATGCCACGCAAGCGCCGTAACCGCTGAGCCACCACTCCAGTCCCAAGGAATGCTTCTTTTAATGGAAACAGAGCTTGTTTGTCTAATAATTTGGTAGAGAAGGAAAATTTGCTGAATTAGGAAAAAGGAACATTCTTGGAGCATGATCGTGGGAAGTCTAGAAGGGAAAGGATATAAAACAGAGATGATAGCAGCAAGCAAGCTTAAGTCGGGGTTGGGGATTTAGCTCAGTGGCAGAGTGCTTGCCTAGCATGCGCAAGGCCCCGAGTTCGGTCCTCAGCCCTTAAAAAAAAATGAAAAGAAAGAAAGAAAGCAGGCTTAAGTCACATTACAGATGGGTTTGGTAGGAAGGAGAGCCTAAGGGCATGAGAGTAGACAAAGCACAGTCTGAAAACAAGCCAGCAACAGATCATGCAAATGATTTAATGCTTGGTCCCATTCTCTGGGAAAATGGGATGCAAGACCATCCACTGAAGCTGGGGATGAGGACAAAGGAGGCAGAAGTTTGAGGACAGGTCAAACATTAAATAGTTCTGTACATGTTGAGGCTGGATCAGTAACCAAGGCAGTCCATGCTGAGCCTGGGAGGTCACCACAAAACTTCTGCCTTTTATTTAAAGTGCAAAATGGATAGCCATCTAATGAACTGTTTCCACTTATATTCTAGCTTCCACAAATGAAAGAAAACATTTGGCCCTTGAGTCTCTTGAGTTTGGGATACTTCACTTAGCAAAATTGTTTCCATCTCCATCCATTTGGGTCCAAATGCCATATACCATTTTCTCTAATAGCCGAGTAGTATTCCATTGTATATATGTGCCACAGTTTTTGTGTCCAGTCATCAAGTGAGGGGCATCTGGGTTGGTTCCATAATTTAGCTATAGATAATTGGGCTGCTATAAACATTGATGAAGCTGTATCTCTGTAGTAAGCCAATTCTAGTTCTTTGGAGAAGATACCACTAATAATTACCTCAACATGTATGAAGTCTTACATGATCATGGGGAACTGTGCTAAGACTCTAAGACCCCTGGGGGATGTAGGGAGGTGGGTAGGGAGGAGGGAAGGGAATAGGAAGGACATCAAGGTGACCAAAGTGAGGTATTATGGGTGAATCTAATCTGAGGGGAACCTCCAACTTCCACAAGAAATCCAATTAACCTGGGGCTTAAGTAAAGTGAAACATGGAACCATGGGGAACCCAAAGTGGGAAACCATGGTCTGGCACAAGTATTGGCTTGTTCTGTCATTACACTGTTGTTCTTGATTGTTTGATGATGAACCCCTCCAAATTGTAAGACCATGTATATTGAAGAATAAATAAATAAATAAAGTGCAAAATGGGGGAGGCTGGAGCACTGGCTCAGCAGTTAGAGCACTTGCCTGGCATGTGCAAGGAACCCCAGCATCACAACCAGAATTAAGTGTCAGAGAAACAAAACCAGATGAAAAGGTAAATAAAAATCGATTCTCTTTCTCACTCTCACTGTCTCACTCTCTCTTTTAAAAAATAAATAAAGTAAAATGGGAAGCTATGTTTATAATCAACCACTCTTTAAAATTATCAGCTTGGTGCTTGCCTGGCATGCATGAGGACCTGAGTTCAAACCCAAGCACCACATACACAACTAAGTGTTGGAGCAACAAAAGCCAGATGAAAATCTAAATAAAGTTGTTTCTCTCTCTATCCCCCTTTCTCTCACTGTCCCTCTTTCTTAAAAAAAAAAAAAAAAAAAGAAAATGCAAATTAAAGTAATATGATTCCATTTAAAAAATAAATAAAATTCTCAACTTATAGTGTATAGTAACATTATGCCACATTATGTGTCATTACATATATATTTATGTATAGATTTATATTAATACATATTTTACACATATGGATATCTATATAGTATTCATGTGTGTGATATCCTGAATAAGTTTTTCTCTTAGTAAATTTTATTTTACTAATAAGATCAAAACATCTCTGAAAAAAAAAAACCAAGAAAACAAAAAACAAAATCACTGCTTTGATTTTTTTTTTTTTTTTGTCCTCTCAAACTGAAGATTTCAAAATATACTCGCTGGATTTAATAAAGAATCCATAAAAAACATGAAGTTCATAAGAAAATACCTTGTCAAAAAAATGTGGAAATGTCTGGCTTCTTTAGCTGGCATGTGTTCTGAAAACTTTAGTACTTATAAAAATGTGTGCTGAATATTAACTAGGCTTTCAAAGTTTGAAAGAAAGCTTTCCTTAGACTAAGATGTTATGAATCCAGCTCTTCTATGTACTCAGATTTCCCAAGCTACACCTAGAGAATTCTATTAAGAAACAGAGACAACATCAGCTGCCATTTCTCTGCTTCATAAGAATATTATATGAACTAATGAGATAATTATTGTAAATCACTTTACTCTCTCAGAGGTAAGTGGTCAAAAAAACCAAAATATTATCAATATCAAGAGACCACATGGCTCTTTGTCTATACACTTTTGGTTAGGGAGATAACCATTGCATCCAGGCATCTGCTATTGTGATTTTGGTACCTACTTCAAGATTCAGGTGCAAACTTTGACAAAATGTAACCATCATTAGTTCACAAGTTGCCTTCATTTAGCTTTTGTTTATCGGTATTCAATAGGGAGCTCTAGGTCCAAGCAAACTTGGTCTAATATTAGAATACAATAAAATATAATTAAAACTTTCATCTAGGGGCTGGAGTGGTAGCTCAGCAGTTATGATGCTTGCCTGGAATGCATAAATACCTAGCTTTGAGTCCCAGCACCACATACACAAATAAGTGTCAGAGCCAATGAATGCCTGATGAAAACGAAATAAAACTGATTATCTCTATCTCTATTTCTCTCTCTCCCTCTCTCTCAAAAAAAAAAAAAAACAACTTTCATCTAACTGATTTTTTTAAGAGAGGGAGGAATAATGAGAGAGAGAGAGAGAGAGAGAATCAATGTTATTTAGTTTTTCTTGTAGCTTTCATTACTCCAACACTTAGCTGTGTACATGGTGCTGGGAATTGAACCCTTGTACTTGCATATGCCAGGCAAGTGCCGTAACCACTGAGCCACCTTGCCAGCCTCCATCTACTTGAATTTTAAATTAAGGTGAAGTATTAAAATTCCCATTTAAGTCTTTGAATATATATTTTTATTCCATTGACTCTAATTTTATAACACACACTCATTAACAAGCTCTTAAAATTATCCTTTGATTTTGTGACCCAAATCTAATAATTCTAATTTTTTTCCTGTGTAATGTGAAACAATATTAACTCTCAAGCTTATGATAAATATAATGTATCTTCCCTGTGTTCTGCCCTCTAGTAAGTACCAGCAAAATGAGGTTTCACTCGCTTCCCTAGCTAAACAATAGTACTCTTCTATAGAATCTTTTAAAAATATTTTTAATACTTGTAGTATTGTATTACAATTTGGAAACATCTATTAGACAAAATGATATGAATTTTCTTATGCTTTTCATGTCATTTATTTTAATATTTCTAAGATCAAATACATTCTGTATTGATAAACTCTATTATGGGCCAGAAAATAAATCTCAAATAAATTAAAATGATTCAAATTATAGAAAATATATGATTTAAATAGAAGTTATTAACAAAAAATTACCTATAAAATATCTAAGTATCTGAAGACTAAATAACAGTTTTAAGTAATTCATTAAAGAAGAAACAAAAAGAATTGGAAAGTATTTTGAACAAAAAAAGGGAAAGAAAATTCAAATCTAGAGGTTCAAGATGGCGTCCACCCCACCATCAGTGACTCCGGGAAGCTCCTGAGGGTCACCTCACACTGCAGATAGCACCCAGATTCCCACTGTAGGACAAAGCTCCCAGCGTGAGGGAACATTATCCCCCGCTAATTTTTTAACTCCAAAGGAATAACATGGTCCATTAACAAATATAAAGGAGCCCGTGGCACTCAGCCCCACACCCGGGGGGAGGGGAGCTGCTCCGGAGGGAAGAAACACAGCAAGGGATCGAGTTTCCTAACAAAATGCCCTAACCCAGCAAGCAGCGAACTCCCTGATCTGGCAGCTCTTAATTTACATGGTCTTGTATAAACCGCTGGGAATTAATTGCTCACATTAGCGAACTTACAGCTGTTCAGGCGAGCAAGCTGCAGCATCCGGCCGCCATTGTGATGTTTCCCTGAGGGCGGGGCGGGTTGCTCAGCAAAAAACGGTCTTGGGGTCTCAGACACCACGGCCAGAAAACCGGAATCTATCACCCTGAGTTTGGGCCTTTTCCCAAAGGGTCTGTGTGGTGCTGGGAGTTCCCTCTCCACCTCCGGTGGTTGCCCGAGGAGCCAGGGAATCACCACAAGATCTTTAACTCAATCACCAAGGACAATAATTCTCCACCTGTGCCCGCAGGTTACAAGTGCTGATTTTAAAGTCCTTTAACATAAGTACTCGCACCAGCGTGGGAGAGCAGGGTGGGGCGGGTCGCCCTGCAGCTTTACAGGGCCTCAGTCCCCATGATCAGAAACAGAAGTTACTGCCCCCCCACCAACTGGCCATCTGCCCTGAGGGCTGTAGGGAAATGCCATTCAGCTCTCCAGCTCAAAAACCTCTCGGGTGACGACCTTCTGCCTTTGGCCGCCATTCTTCTCACCCAAATAGGAGCAGGCTGTGAACAGAACCTGCTCCAGCCGGGCACATGTCTCTAAAGGAGATCCTCTGCTTCAGCTCTGCTTGATATCAGCCTCAGGAAGCTTTGAATATATGGGGCAGCACAGGCTTCTCCTTAGCATCTGAGCTCCTTGCATAGCCAAGGCTTCATAGGCCTTGACCTGTCTAGTAGGGCGCCTCCTAGTGCTTGCAACTGAGAATCACATAAGCACTGGCACAATCTGGACCTTCCTTCGTGGGTTTCAGTCAACCCCACAGAGCAGCTCTTGGGACTTCTGAAGATCACAAGACACGTGGAGTGGGTCACCAGTGATCCTGAGTAAGCTAGTCTCAGGCTGGCCACTCTCCTTGGATCAGTCAGAGACCCACACATCTAAACTAGGATCAACTAGATTGTCTACAACTTCTGAGCCCCAGGTCCAAGAAATTTCTAGAGTGTGGATAGGCAGAAAGCAACTATCTCAGGATTACAGCCCAGGGAGAACTGAATACCCCTTTGCAACAGAAAATTTTGAGGAATCCTCTAAGAAAAACCAGGCCACTGGGCTTAACCAAACTGCTTCTCCCCCAACAAGCTCAACTCCAAAGAAT